>CABFVX010001421.1:103538-113832 GCA_902151425.1 Timema shepardi | reverse complement strand
CCCCCAACCCTTTTTGTTATTAACTCTGTAACGCCATGCATAGGTCTGATACCCGCCCCCCCCTCCCCGCCTCCCTTAACCGTTCGAATAATATCCGTGACCACAATCATGTCTAACTGCATCGTTCGCAGTAGTGTGTATAGCCCCTTCAAAAAATGGTACACTCACACACAGACGATAGTGGAAACCCCTACCCCCCACCACCTTACCACCCTACACCCGCTCTACCTCTTAACCCTCCCTCTAAGCCTCCTATTTTCCCAACAACCCCTATACTCTGCGTCTGTTTTCCTTCCAAGCCGCCCGTTAGTACTGGAGTGTTACCGTCAGATAGCGCTAATCCCAGGCAATATTCGCACCCCTTCCTTTCCCCCCCTCTTCCCTACTCCCCCCACTCCATATCCTTCATTCCTTTGCCAATTTACCATGTTGCAGCTTCCCCCCACCCCCTTTTCTTCACACAACGACCCAGTTTTCGCGCAGTCGATGTCGTTTGTTGAGAATCCTGTCGTTTATAAAGGGGGTTGTTGTTAGTTGGTAGAAGGGTTGTTGGGGGTGGGGGGACAATGGGTTTCAAATTTTGACCGTAACTCTCTGTTGTAGTGAACCCAAGTTGGGCGAGATAGTTTATTCCCGATGTGTTTGTCTTGGGGGAGAGGGGGGCGACTAGAATCATATATCTTTGTGTTATTTGCAAGAAGCTTAAATGATTTTTTTTATATTTCTTTTTTTATTTCACGCTAGTTTCGAACAGCCAAGGGAATAAACACGGACTTGACTGATGGTTTCTGCAGATATATAATTTTAGGGATTTAACAACAAGAAATTCTTTTCGGTGGTCGAATGGTATAAAGAAGGGGTGTATATGAGGAATTTAATATCAATGCGATGACATTAAGATGTGCAACACCTAATAAAATTTCGAAAATTTTAATACGAAGTGTTGACCCTTGTGAACCCAATAACGATCTTTTTTTATTGGACCAAACATACAAATAAGGACATTACTTCTTTAAAAATAATTAAATAAAATTTAAAACCAGGACTAAAAAAAAAAAGTTGTACATAAGTATAGTGCAATTTATGCTTGGGTTTGCTAGTGTATATTATTTCGTTTCACATATATTATGAGTTTAAATTAGTTTAGTTTAAATTCCTCATTTATAAATTTTGACCAATAAAAAATATAAATATTGATTATTGAGTGTAAAATGGAAATATATCATGGTTGTACAAACATTTTTCATAAGAGGTTTTAGGAAAAATAACATAAACTTTAAGAGACTTACGAATATGTAATTACTCTATGGCATTGGAGAATTATTGCGTTAAAACTTAAGTAGTATCTCTTTACAACTAGATCTCACAAAATTGTATTAATATACTTGCGAATATCTCAGTATTGGTTTTATAAAAATATATTTCATATAAAAGTTTTTAATTTTTAGTAGTACTACAATTTCGCAACGATAAGTTATTTAGAATCTCAAATAGTTGCTGAGATACGGAAATTTCAGCTTTTGTAGAGTGGGAAAATGAAAATAGCCAGTTTATTTATATCTTAATCAACGCTTAGATACGAATTTTAATCAAAATCGAGACGATTTTGAGAATATCAATTTTTTCTCTTTTTGTCCTTTACTAAACTACTCTTAATTTTAAGTCCAAACAGACAGACAGACGGTATTGCAAATACCACTTTTTAGGGTTTGGGGGGTCATGAGACGTCGACATCAATCAAAATTTCAGGTTAGATTTTTTTACGGTCGCAATACTGCACCTTTAGTGTTCGAAAAGTGAAAAAATACATATATTTGCGTATATCTTGAAAGATATTGGTTTTATAAAAATATGTTTCAAAGTAAATATTTGAATTATAAATAGATCTACATATTTGTAATGATAAGTAATTTACTATCTCAAATAGTTTCGAAGATATGATAAAAATGATAATTTACGCTTCAGACCGGAGCCCTTAAAGTCATTTTGCCGAAATATTGAGGGCAGCCATTTTGTTTGGAATATTTATAAATGTTTTGAAATGAAATTTAATCAAAATGTTTAGAGCCGATTATGAGAAAATTGTCTTTTTCTCTTCTTGCCCTCTAGTAAACTACACTTAAATTTAGGGTTAGATATCCAATTCCAAAAACTCCTCGGGGAAAACCTATGAAAACCTTAGATACCAAGTTTTAGCCCTATCGGTAAAATATTTTAGGCTCTAGCTGGAGGTACAGGCAGACAGACGGACGGAAATTCAAAAAAACACTTTTTCGGATTCGGGGGTTGTAATGTATGGATTTGGATTAATCTAAATTATGTAAAAAGTCATGGATGAAGGTAATTTTTCTTTAAAGTAATATAGGTAAAGTATCCTTTTAAGATTCTTCCATGAACAAACACGCGTTTCTTAGAATGATGTGAAAAGGACTTCACCCCTAAAATATTTTTTTTTATATACCTTCTTCCTGGTAAAAACGCAACTGCGTCGCTTCTCGTTAAAGAGAATAGGTTCATAGTATTTGGCAGAACACGCCATTTCTTTATACCAATAAGAAGCTAGCCATCACAAAACGTGTCGCCAGGACTCTGTCTATTGGTTAGTTTTTACTTTGTTGACCAAGGGAGAAAATGCAAGAGGTATGTCATATATAGACCATAGTGCGTATGTTTATATACAGTACAGTATAGCTATTGCAATTGTCACAACGACGATGAGGAGGACGATCTCCGGGACCTCGCTCACGCACGAGTCAGTCACAGTCTAACACATTATAATATAAGTCACTTCAATATCACAAGTGTGCAGTGATAACAAACATTTAACTGAAATATGTGCAAATAATTTACTGGTGTAATATAAATAAACCGTGTGTGAAATAACAACCAACAACATTTCTCTTTCTTTAATAATATCAATACCGATTTAATTAGTGCTCGAACACGGGGCTATAGACAGCTGATTAAACGGTATCTTTTCCGTACAGTGGTGATAGGCGCTCGATCACGGAGCTCAAGACAACCTAAAGTCATCACATCATCTTTTATCAGGGAATTAATCCGCAGTGTATCAATCGACGCCCGAAGTGGGGCGATTGATCACATAGTTTTTATTATTGACGCACAAAGAGCGGCGCTGCATTTATCCGATAGTATTACAGGGTCATGAAACGTCGAAATTCATCAAAATCTGGTGTTCGATTTTTTTGACGATCACAATACTTTCTCTACATGTAAGATAGTGATAAAGTAAAAACTGAATAAAATACAGTAGTAAGCTACAGTCGGCCATATAGCTCTAGAAATAAACAAACTAGCACACCTGCCAATCAAAATGGGAGCTCATTAAAAATTAATAATAGTAATCAGTAGAAAAAACTATTATTAATGTGAGACTTGTGATTGATTAAGCACTTAAGTTTGATGCCGGCCTATTGGTTGACAACGAGACCCGAATATCATCCTCAAGATTTGACAATCTAGCTCTTGCTTTGTATTTTATTGTTGCCATAGGACGTAGATGAGAAGGTTTGCCCTCACAAATAGGATGTTGAGAAGGGCAATAGGTCTGTTGATGTTCTCACTAGGTAAAGGAATTCTTCTGCCAGTCCAAGCCAAAAAACTGCCAATGATAACTCTCTTTTCTGGTCAAATTTAACTCTAAGTCTGGAGATGTCTCGCTTGCATCGGGTGTCGTGGCATATTCAATTCAGAGAAACGCTAAAAGACAAAACTTTCTTCAGTTTATTTATTTTAATTAATTATGTTTGTATTTTTTCTTTTATATTTTATTAATATTTTCCCTTTCATAATTTCATGGTACTTCTAACTTATCTCGCGGCACTGACCGATCTCGCGTCATCTCTGACTGATCTCGTTACACCCCTAAATGCCTCTATACACCGGTTAAGAATTTTTTAAATTTGTTATTTAACACCGCGTCTTACTACCCGTTCGGGTTATACTCTTAAGTAATAATTACGCTAAAGGGTTAGGAATTGGGAAGGTTGAATTTAGAGGAAATGAACACATATTTGCATGGAGGTAAAGTGGAAAACTATTTAGGGAAAACCACCACTAATTCCCCCGAACAAGATTCGAACTTTGGTCTCCTTGTCCTCGTCAGTCTATCTCAACATGGAACTAGTGCGTTAATTAACTACACCACCGAGGCGGGTGGTTGAGAATCCCTGCTCTAGGTGGTTGGAGGGTGAGGGGAGCGTAAGACGAAGGGGGGTGAGTTGAAACCAATCCAATCTATTCCTTGTTTTAAACTGCGTCTTACAACTCCGCGTCCTGGTTATTTGCATTTTATTCACCTCTAATGGGGCTATAAATGAGAAAGGCAGAATTTAGATTAAATACACCATCATTCGCATGGAAAGAAATAGCGAGAAACAGTTGAGGGAAGTAAAAAACCTTGGTGTACCCGGCTGGGACTCTAACCCCGGCCTCTCCGCCACAATAGGTGAACAAAGACTAGACGAGTCGGACGTCTAGTCCGCACGTCCACAGACGCGGGTGCCAAACTAATTACTCCTCGGATGCTCGCCTTATTTGTCGTCTACTGCCGACGACGTCTCTGAAACTTTGTTTTCAACTTTATCCCCAACAAGAAACTGCCTGGAGTAGTTGGATTTTTTTGTTTTGTTTTGTCGTTTTTGTTGTAGTCGGAGAAAGATGATTAATGATGACGGAGCTGAGACACATTAAAGGGAGAAATGTAAGGTGACGCACACTTTAGTTACTGTTCGTTCTGGCGTATTCGTATCGTACAGGGCGTAACCCGGGGCTTAAAGGGGTTATACAGAGTGTCCAAAATAATCCAGGAAAACGGGCGGTGATTCTTGAAGGTTCGTTAGGATAGCGAAACAAACTAGACACGTCTAAGAATTTCTTAGATTTTGTTGTTGTTGTTAAAATGTAAACCTCATTCCCTTTTGATACATCTTAATACCCGTCTAGGCTACCCTCGCTAATAGGGTAGGGTTGGCAAAGGTTGAATTTATAGGAAATGTACCCGAACGTAAAGGGAGAGTGAGAAAATAATTTAGAAAAAAAAAATCTTGGTACGCTACCCCCGACTAGAACTCGGAGATTTGCGTGAAAGGGGAGCGGGAAATAATGTAGAAATTAATCTTACTCTGTTCATTAATTCCAGATGGGATTCGAGCCTCGTCCTTCAAGACAATACGAGACTGTGATGCCATTGTTTACGATTTCACCAGTACGAGTTTAAATAACGTCACATTATTTTGGTTTCTGTACTAAAAAAAAATGGTAGCCCTTCGACACAATGCCACATACTTTCTCACATTGTGTTTTACAACGTGGAATAAAATTGTCAAAAATTGATTTTCATTAAACTACCCTTAAGTAAGTTTTCCTCATTTAAACAAACACATAAAGCTGTTAGTAAAAAAAAACCCTTTTTATACAAAAAAAATTGTTTAAATAGTTTGAACAAATTCCAAATTTTCAAAGATAAGTTATTTGTAAACCACCCTAAAGTAATTTTCAATTTAAAAAAGTGAACACGTACGCTCGATATTTATCATGAAAAACTAGTCCCAGATACCCAAACTATCAAGGTCAATTTTGAAAAATTTCAAATTTTCTAGAATCTGTCCTAAGAAAACTACCCTTAAATTAATCTATTTTATAAAAATAATCATATACTATTATTTATCATGTTAAATAGGCACCCGTTATTAATTTTGAATCAAATCATCATAGCTATTTAAAAAAATTCAAACTACAAAAACCATTTATCATTGAACTATTTATAAAATGATTTTTTTAGTTATATATATATATATATATAAAATTACTTATAACGAAAACAACTTAACAGAACAACAGATACCTATTTTGAGCCAAATCGTTACATATTTTTTTCAAATATTCAAATTAGAAAATAACTGTCATCAGTTAACTACCCTTAGATGGATTTTCCACCTAAAACAAGTGTCAGAGTTTTATTTTTCATGTCAAACACTCCTTAGATATACATTTTAAACAAAATCTTCAGAACCATTTAAAAAACAATTGGAGTTAAAAAAACACTTATCAGTAAAACTACCCTTAATTTAAGGGCTAGGGTCAATATAAAAACAAGTTGCAAGATATTACCTTATAACATCTAGATATCAAGTTTGAACAAAATCCATCAAACCGGTTAAGATCTGTGGCCAGGGACAGATAAACAGACAAACAGACATGAAGACAGACAGAAATTTAAAATCCATTTTTCTCGGTTCGGACACAGGTAAAACGCCAAGATTCATCATAAACCCAAGGATGAAAACTTCACAACTAAAATACTATTTCTTGATATTATTATTATTATTATTATTATTAGCACCGCGTCTTACTACCCGTTCGGGTTATACGCACTAACGCTAATGTGTAATGGTAGGGTGATTGTGATATGAAATGGAGGACCTACAGTTTAACGTGGAATCCGAACCACGGTGGAGGCCTGGCATTCCTCACATTCACAAGATGTCTTATCAAAGGTGAAGGAAGGGTTTGGAAATCAGATAAATCTTTGCCGGGACCGAGGATTGAACCCCGGCCGCCATCATAGAAGTCTGACACCTTACCCCTAGACCGCCAGGTCACCTTCTTGATATAAGAAAGTATAAAATTGATACAGCTATTTTACTGTATTTATTTATGTGTTTTTATTATCAAATATAGTGATACTTTACAAATACCCCTTAATAGTCCTCCAAGCTCTCGTTCTATTTAACAGCCCGCTAGCAGACGCAACAAACGAATCTAGGCATAGGGAGCCACCGAGACGGATGGATATACCCCGGGTAGTACCATTTCCCGCCGTTTCCCCGGGCGTGTCGTTACGGACGCGGCGCGCGAGATAAATCTTAGTGTCTATAACGTTATCAGGAGCGAGTCAGACAGGCTAGAGCCACAGGTTGGCAGAACTGCCGACCTTTATAGCTTGGGGTTGGCACTTCGGGAACGCTCCGACGACCAACTATGAAAGTAACTGATGACAGGTCATTTACGAAGATGGTATAAGGGAGCTGGTTTTTAAATATCAATTAAGATAACTACTGTAATTTTTTTTGTCTTTATTTAGCTCGTTAACTTTATGTAATGGCAAATATCCCAATATTCGCACCTGTGGACACGTGGACAAAGGCATCAGACCGTCTTGTCTGACTTGCTGGTAAATGAGGAGGTCTCAGTGTTAAGAATTCCGGTTGGTTGTAATGAAGTTTGTCCCGATCAACCTCTATGCATATGCGGGTACACTTTATCTAAACTTTTTCTTCCTCATCCCTAACCCAGAAGAACATTTTACTTTTTTTGAAAAGCTGCCAGAAAATTTTCCCTTACTTTTTTCCGGAAGATTGAATGTTTTGGAGGTGATCTGGTGGTCTAGGGGTAAGGTGTCAAACTCCTGTGAATGGGGTCCGGGGTTCGATCCTCGATCCCGGTACAGATTTATCTGATTGCCAAACCCTTTCTTCACCTCTGTCAAGATGTGGTTTAATCAGAACTTGTGAATGCGTCTCAGGTCTCCACCATGGTTCGGATCCCACGTTAAACTGTAGGTCCTCCTTTTCATCTCACGACCACCCTAGCGTAAGTGCGTACACCACGAACGGCTAGTAAGATATTTACAATACAAACGGAAAAGCAACCGAGCTTTATGGTCTCAAGATGACCTTGAGAAGGCTATATAATATGCTGTCACAAAAGAGGGGATAGGTGTTACCGCTGCTGGCAGAGAATATAATATTCCTTCAATGACACCACCCAGAAGAATTTTAAATAACAACAAAGTGAAAAGAGGACTAGGTCCTTCTGGATGTTTGCGATTAGAAGTGGAAAAGAAGCTCGTTGCGCATATTCAAAAAGCTACAGGCTACAGGCTTTGCCCCAAATAATAAAACTTAACAAACTTGGTAATGTAATAGCAATTAAAGGGTCAAAGGACGTTCACTTTATCACATCAAGTGTGAAAGGCGAGACAATAAGTGCTATTCCATGCTGCAATACGGAAGGAAGTATTTTACCTCCTTATTCCATTTTTAAAAGGTGTAAACAATAAAGCAGAGTTTGAAGATGGAATGCCTCCTGATTCTACCGTCACAATGTAAAAAAAAAAGAGTCTTATGTAACATCAGAAATATTTTTGATTGGCTTCAAAACCATCTCGGACCTAAAAACAAGGAACAATCATGCTAATACTTGAAGGACACGCCTCAAATATTATTTCAGAGAACATGCTCGAATTCGCAGCTCAGAATGACATAGTAATGCTTTGCCTACCCAGTCACTCCACGCATTATCTGAAGCCATTAGATCGAAGCTACTTCAAACAATTAAAAACTTTCTTTTATGAAGCTTGCCAAACATGGATGGTGACGAATGAAAACAGAAAAATCATCCTTCTACTATTTGACCAACTTCTTTAGAAAGCTTGGTCCATACCGGTGACTGTTGGAAATGGGACGTCTGGATTTCGTGCTATAGGAATCTACCCTTACGATCCTAATGGAATTCGAGATCATGCATTTTCCATGTCAAAAAACATCTGTTTAAATAGTTAATCATGTAATTTAGAGATACCCCTTTCAAACTATCAAGATTTACCAAACAATAAAAACAGATATCTAATTCAAAACTTGCCTTCAACTTAAAATAGCATTCTACCTCATCCTACTATTGTACAAGCTTGGCCTAAATCTAGTGATGACACTCCAAACACACCCAATTATATACTCTACACACTTTCTCTGGTGCCAAAACTTCCAGAGAAAATGAACACCAAAAGAAAACAATTTGTTACTAATTTAAGATCTAAAGATTACATTAAAATAAAAAATAAATAAAAATAAAGCAAGTTAAGTAAAACAAGCCAGTTAAATATTAAGGAAATCGAGTTAAGAAAAATCTAGAATTTTCCAGTTCATCCAGCTCTTCTGAAGAGGAACTCTCCAGGAGTCTCCAGCACCTTCTTCGGATTCGGGGGGTCATAAAACGTCGAGATTCATCAAAATCTCGAGTTCGATTTGTTTGACGATCACAAAACTTTCTATACTTGTAAGATAACGAGTAAGTAACTTTAAAAAACCTTTTATTTGAAAATGTGTTTTTAAAACTAATAGTTTCTGATATATTGGCAAATAATATATTAATTCAATTTTGTGATCTTTTGTGGTACAGATATATTACTAAATTTTAACGCAATAATATGTATAATGCCATAGAAATAGGTCTCTCAAAAAGTTGATGATCTTTTTTCCTTTAGGAGAAATGTTTGTACATCATTGATATATCTCTACCATTTTAGACTCAATAGTCAATGTTTACATATTTTATTGGTATAAATCTATAAATGAGGAATTCAATAGCAATAACCATAGCATGTGCAAGATCAAATAAAAAGTCAAAAATTTTAACCGGAAGTTGAAATTTTAATAAAAAAAAGTATTGACCCTTGTGGACCCAATATCGATATTTTATTTTTTTGGTCCAAATATACAAATGAGGACTTTAATTCTTTAAAAATAAAATTTTAAAGTTTAAAACCGGGGTTAATTAATGTTTTACATAGGTATAAATTCGTATGCAGCCATCAATAAACATATTTTGGCTCAATTAAAACTTTCATAAACTTTACAAATGTCTTAGATAAAATGTATTTGAAGCTTGGCCGTAAAAACAAAACAAAAACATCAATAAGGATACATATTCTAATAAATAATATGAAGAATGTCTATAAGAATTTTTTTTATAAAGAGTTTATTATTTTTATCACCGCGTCTTACTACCCATTCGGGCTATACGCACTTACGCAAATGTGTAATGGTAGGGTGATTGTGATATGAAATGAAGGACCTAAAGTTTAACGTGGGATCCGAACCATGGTGGAGGCCTGGCATTCCCCACATTCACAAGATGTCTTGTCAGAAGTGAAGGAAGGGTTTGGTAATCAGATAAATCTGTGCCGGGACCGAGGATTGAACCCCGGCCGCCATCATAGAAGTCTGACACCTTAACCCCTAGACCGCCAGGTCACCTATAAAGAGTTGTGTACCCCATATACGGTATGGGTACGGCATGGTACGGTAGCAGTGTAGGTAAGTGACAGGTAGCAAAATATACCAGATCTACTATAATATATCCATTAGCCAAACCATATAATCTACAAGAACATATTATTAGTTGACAGTCAAAACTTTCACAAAAAACAATTTATTTTTAATTATGCTTAAAAAAAAAACTTTTTGACATCTTCTGCTAGCTATCGGTTACC
>CABFVX010001421.1:68870-94168 GCA_902151425.1 Timema shepardi | reverse complement strand
GGGGGGGGGGAAATTATCACAGTTGTATTTACTTTTTAGTCTGCTTACGTAATAATGTAAATATAAATTATACAGTAGGCCTAATATATAAAGACGTTTTATTGGAAACTTTTGACTATTTTTTGATTAACTTAACTTAACTAATAAATTAGTAAGACATATTTCGAGGATGCCAAATGCTAGTTATTCTCAGTCAATATTGGTGGTTGAAAATGGGCTTCATATAAAGAAAATGCAGGGTTTATATTAATGACTGATGGAGGGGGGTGGAAACCTATGAGTCCGAGGGGTAGTTTGGGGTTAAAATACACCTCTATACCATTTAAATAGATACACTTAAAGTGTGATTGTAGAGAGGGTGAGCTTAAGGCAATATTAATGTAGTTTTTTTGGGATAGAAAATAGGTTTCAGACAAAAATAAATATAATATTTCTCCATTTCATAGGTTCGGTTTGAGTTTCTATTCATTGTAATCTAAACAGTAATTCTTGAATATCTGTCATGAATATGTTATTTTTGAGCAGAAACATTGTAAATAAGAGAAGCAATATTTTATTATCAAATTCTGCGATACTCACACACTTCCCCTGGCATCCCAATTGGTTTCCGAACACATTTAAAATTAGTTTTTTTTCACATTTACTAAATTTTTGTTGCAGAAATAATTTTACTATCTAAAATCTAGGTTAACTTTTTGTTTTAAAATAAACATAGCCAATTAAAGGCTTTATCTGATACATCCAAGATCAGTTATACACATGCTATGGCTATTTACTTCTCATTCTAAGAGTCAGTAATGGATAGTTTAGATGTGGAGGAAATGCGTCTACATTTGCGGGGAAAGAAGACGGAAAAATACCACTGATAAATTACATGTGGAAACCTTCACCCCTTTTTAGTACACTCGGGCAAGATTTGAACCCCCGCCTCGCCTTCATAAAAAAATAATATATTGCCAGCGTTACTGAACTAAGGGTACGGGTTCGATTATTGCCATGGCCAGACAATTTATCACTAATGAAATAGGGTTTGTAATGATCCTCTTATTTGTATTTCATATTTTTACAAATTTAAATATATATTTTATTTTAGGTATAGTTTTCTATCCATCTATCTATTGATCCATTTTGTTTTATTTAATTTAAATATTCTTTATATCTTTCTATTTGGTAACCACACCACACTAGCGCTGTGTTTATTTCATGGTACTAACTTTTAATATTGTAATTTTCTAAAAAACATTCCATAATGACGTCATCCTCCTTTGTTCGGACAGGGAAATCCTGATAGAAAGGAATGGTGTCAATCAATCTGTAATGAAAACTTAACTCATGTGGACCTAGATTGACAAAAATCGAAAAGCCTCCAATTAATCCTGATATAAATGGAACTTGATAAGTTGTTTTTTTTGTAATTATTCATCAGTATGGATAATTATTTATGTCTCTTTTTTTTTGTATACGTATTTGTAAGGTACTTGTGTACTTTTCAGTATTGGTCTGTTATAGGTCTCACGACTGTTGGCCAGAACTATGAAAAAGGAAATTGAAATTAAAATTGAAATTAAAGAACAATTGAATATTTGCGGAATTAAATATAATAAATAAACGTAAAATAAAAAGTGTTTTAATGAAACAAAATTATACTCAAATATCTGTCGAATCTACGTTTCAGAAGAGCATGGTGAAATGGACATCACAATGGTTGATCAACTTTTATAAATTCGAGAAATTATACAAAAATTGCCGGGCAATAATCACATACACCATAGGTTTCCCCCGCTTTAAAACTGATAAAATAATACCGGGGGTCTGGATGTTGTGTCTGCTCTAGTTATAAGCTAGTTTATAAGTCGTGTGCTGATATAATCAGTAGTTTTAGGAAGTGCACGTTAAATTAATCAAATAAATAAAAATATTGTGAGCTTGACTTTTCAACCCGTTTGATAGCCAGTGTGGGTGTATTAGTGTGAAGAATATATTTGAAAAAAATCTTAAATTCAACATTTTATTAGACAAATTACTCTACTATATAATATATTAAAGATGAATAATTGAGACGTGTCGCATTTATGATATTAAAATAATAACTCAATAATAACTACTCTCCTACTTAAATAATTTCCGTAACAGATAATTTCGTGTTATTTACGACGGCGTACAAATAAATGTTACGAGCAGTCGGTGTATTATTGGCGCGGGATGCGTAACCAACCACCGAATATAATCCATATGGAGCTTATGACCGATAATTGTGTGCGTTGAGGCATCCAGGAGATATCTATCTATCTACCGCGACATATGAATGTATAACAAACGATCCACCATTTTTTTTAAACTCGTACATTTAACTGACACGAAAGTAAAATAAATTAAGCCATTTGAATTCACAGATATTAATAAAATATCTACGGTTTTCTGTATTAAATCTAGATACATTGTTTTTATAAGTTGTTTTATGTTAAATAACCACGGGAAATTTGGCCGTGCGATATAGATGTCCATTCGATTCTGTTCGAATACCACCAGGGTCAAAAAATAA
Source organism: Timema shepardi (assembly GCA_902151425.1). Lineage (NCBI taxonomy): Eukaryota > Metazoa > Arthropoda > Insecta > Phasmatodea > Timematidae > Timema > Timema shepardi. Next base: position 91,626 of record CABFVX010001421.1, on the reverse strand, counting down.
TTATTGACTCAGTATGCGTTAGTGGGTCAGATAGTATTTATATAAGAAAATAAATGTTACTGTGTACCGCACAGAATTTCTCTTTTTTTATCTTATTATAGGAACATTTACTAAAAACTCAGTAAGATTTGTAAAACTAAATCAAACTCATTGTTGCAGAAATACAACAACAAAGAGCATAAATGAAATAACTGACACTTTTGCAGAAACATTGAGAAAATATGAACATCTCTATCCACCAAAGATCATAACTATCACTTACTTTTGGCAAAAAGCTCCATAAAATATATATATACACACACTTACAATTCAGGAACTATTGGTTTTATAAAAAAATACCTTCCAAATGAAAGATTTTAATTTTGAATAGTACTACAACTTTACAATGATAATCTCAAATAGATGAGGAGATTTGATCAAAATTAGAAATTTCTGATGTGTAAAGTATTCTTAAAGTAAACAAAAATCGCCGGTTTGTTTGTAATGTTAAACAATGCGTGAATACAAAATTTAATCACAATCGTTAAAACTGTTTTGGAGAAAATGGCTTTTTTTTTCTTCTCTTTCTGACCTTTAGTAAACTACCCTTAATTTTAGGGTTGGATATCTAATTCATAGGGGGAACCTTACGGAAACCGTAGATAACAAGTTTTAGCTCGATTAGTAAAATAGTTTCGGTTCTAGGCTGAAACACACATACACAAAGACAGACAGACAAACAGACGGGATCGAGAAAACGACTTTTTCAGTTTTAAGGTGTCATAAATTGTCGATATTTATCAAAATCTTGATTTCGATTTTTTCGATGATAACAATACCTCTCTCTTCGAGGGTTCTAGAGAAAGTAAATATAAGTTTTGAATTTTTACCATCTCATCGGGTTCACATGTGAATCCTTAGTTACCATTTAACAACCCCCTGGTTAGGACCTACCATTTTCCGGTACATTTTCGATCGAAACAAAAAATCCCTAAGTGGTGGTTTGTGACCTACTAAGTAGGTGAGGGGGCTGCGTTATTCAAGCCAAACTTAACATTATTTTAATGAACTTATTGATGATAAACTAAAAATACATCGGTAACATTTTCTTATCTTTAAATATCAGTGGAAGAGGAAGTATTTGTAAATGTTTTGACTATAATATTTAACTAGGTAGCTTGCTTCGCCACAAAAGACCTGACGCTAGTGACACTTTCAACCACCAAGCGCTCTAGTAGTTACGAGAGAGGGAAAAGAGAACTTAAATCACAGTTTTTGCTTTATTTAACTATTTTTTTAAGGGTCTAAATATTATTTTTAAATGAACTTTTTTTTGTTAAAAAAAATTAAACCAAGTGAAAATGTACCAGAACAAAAAAAAACTGAGGACAATTTTCCCAGAAAAAAAGTAAAATAAACAACAAAAAATACCTGAATAAACTGTATAAAGCTGTATAGCATTATCAGCTAAATTTTTCATCTTGAATCTTTCCACCCTTGATTATCCATGGTCACAGATAATGTATAAAAACCCCAGATCCTTAGCCTTACGGGAGTTAATCAACCTGGGTAGGGATGTGGAAAAAGTATCGATACTTTTACTTAAATCAATATTTTACTTTTGATACTCGATACTTTTTCTGATATTAGTACTCACTCTCTGGTATCGGATCGGTATCGAAAGAAACATATTTTTGTTGTTATCTTCACTCATGTTGGGATTAAATGTCTAGTCTACTGCTGGACAGTGGCGGAAGAACCCTCAATGAAACTATTTCTCAATTCTCCCTCATTTTCTGCCTGGCAAGCAAGAAAAAACTCTAACAATCAATCTATTTTAGCTCATAATAATTAACAGCTGTTCTTTCACCGCTATTTATCAACACAGCCTGATGGCTGACCGGGCGACGCACGGGGCGAGCAGGGGCGTTGCACGAAATATATTGGGGGGAGGGGGGGGGCAGTGTTTTTCTCAACTCTAAGCATTTCGAAATTATACAAATTCACAAATGGCAAAGGAAAGTACAAGAGCGATGTTGGCGGGGTGAGGGGGGCTGCAGGAGGCTCCCAGAATGTTTTTTTTTTAAATTTGGGGTGATAATCAAGCCTTGAACCGAGTTTTTAGGCAACTGTATTTTTTAATTAATTAATTTATTTATTCATACTGGATTTGTAAAGCTACAAGGCTTTTTCAGTGCATAAGGAAATAACTTGAACTATTATTTATTTCAGTTTATTTATTTCATCTGACTTAAATATCCAACTGAGCTTAAATATATTTATTTAGATTTGCAGATATCGTTCAAATCGTTTAATTTAGATTAAAAAATTTTACTTGAATTTTTTACAGTGGTCTCCAACATTTTGTGGTTTACGACCACAACTTTTCTCTCTGTGGCCATCGCGACCCTTTGATAGCTTAAAAGCGTTCGAATCCTAGTTTTTAAGTATTTTCGCTGTGTATTACTACCAGACCGGACTATTTACAGTTAACTACAGCAGTGGGATAGGTAGAACTTAGAGGAAATGTACTCTTATTTATTTTGAGGGATATTAGGATAAACTACCCCTGGTAAGAATTAAAATCCTTACTTCACCTTCACCAACAAACCAAACCAAAAGGCATGTCCACTAATTCTTGTTTTAATTATTATAAATTGCTTATAATAATAAAAGTTAAGGCTTGGATATTGTCTTAATAATTAATGATTAATGAACGTATGGGTTTAATTGGTTGCTAATTATAGTATATTGTGTATAATTGATATTATGATCAATCTTTACAGGATGTTACCATAATTGGTATTACATATTTACATTACAACGTGTATTGTAATACGAGTCAAATAGGATGAGCTAATAACATGATATACTACACTATTGATTGACAATTATTTAAAATACAAGCTAAATAATTATAATAGTAACAACTAGTTTACTAAAATAGTTAAAATATAATTTGTAAATATGAGTCAAGTGGAAATAAACAAATACAATGGTATTATACACTAGGATTGACCAATTATTTGGAGTGATAGTAAAAATCTAACACATATAACATTACGAGTTTTGAAGTTTGGACCAGTTTTACCTATGAAAATGCTGTTGCATTCGCAGGTAAGTTGATAAATGCAATTTTTCTTATGTTTATCACATGTATTTAAGTTGCTATTATTGAGGTTCTTCTTAATATTACTATTGGTTGTGAAAGCGATATTGGGATTGTGTTTTTTGATGATGTTGGTGGTGCTATGGGTTTCAGGACCAATGTGGTCAAATTTAATCATTTTTTTTTTACGTTTAGTAGTATTGTTATCATTAGTGAGGGTAGTGGAAAAATTATCCGAATGTATTTTCTTTTTCCGGTTTTGTAAAATTTTGTAAATGGTAGAATGGGAATATCCATTATTTATTGCAATTTGTTTGATAGTATTGAGTTCAATTTTATAGTTAGTTTTGTTGAGAGGGATGTGAAGTAATCGATGAATTAGATTAGACTATTGAAAGTAGCGAGTTTATGAGAGAAAGGGTGGTTTGAATCGTTGGGTATTATTACATCAGTGTGAGTTGGTTTTCTATATATTTTATATACAAGTTTGCTGTGACTATTTTTGGTGATATTGAGGTCTAAATAGTTGATTCTGCCACAATTCCTCTTTTCAATGGTGAAGGATAGTTTAGGGTGAATATTATTATTATTATTATTATTAGCACCGCGTCTTACTACCCGTTCGGGTTATACGCACTTACGCTAATGTGTAATGATAGGATGATTGTGAGATGAAATGGAGGACCTACAGTTTAACGTGGAATCCGAACCACGGTGGAGACCTGGCATTCCCCACATTCACAAGATGTCTTGTCAGAGGTGAAGGAAGGGTTTGGTAATCAGATAAATCTATGTCGGGACTGGGGATTGAACCCCGGCCGCCAGCATAGAAGTCTGACACCTTACCCCTATGTGAATATTATTGATTAAATTGTTAATGGAAGGAATATCGTATTCATTGCCGAAAACAATTAGGATGTCGTCCACATATCTACAAAATAATTTAATGTTAAGTACATTATTTAAGCTGTTAAAGATGATAGGGTCATATTTCTGTAAAAATATTTCGGACATTATGCAATAATTTGGGGAACCCATTGCCAGTCCTTCTTTTTGAAAGTAGTATTTCTTATTAAATTGGAAATAATTTTATTCGGTTACTATTTGTACGAGCTTGGAAATTTGGTTTGTATAATATTTATTTAAATTTTTGCTATTAGGGTTTCATTTATTATATTAATAGTTTCAGAGACAGGTAAATTGGTGTAGAGGTTGTATATGTCCAAAGGCGTTCATTTTGAATTTTGTTTAAAGGGGATGAATTTGAGCTTTTCAGTTGGATGGATAGAGCTTTTTATATTAAATTCATTAGGATGTTCTATATTTTCAGATAATATTTTGGATAACTTTTTGGCGAGCTTGTATTCAGGTGCATTTTGATAGTTGACTAGTGGTCTGATCGGAATGTTGGATTTGTGTATTTTTGGCAATGACGTGAAAGTAGGGGAATTAGGATTCGTATTAACATAATTTGCACCGCGTCTTACTACCCGTTCGGGTTATACGCACTTACGCTAATGTGTAATGGTAGGGTGATTGTGAGATGAAATGGTCAGATAAATCTGTGCCGGGACCGAGGATTGAACCCCAGCCACCAGCATAGAAGTCTGACACCTTACCCCTAGACCACCAGGTCACCAGGATTCATATTAATGAGTTTAAAAGAATCATGTCGTTGAATTATTAGTGGGGATTTCCTTAAGATATTTCTGATAGTTATTAGTCGGGTCGACTTTTATTTCAATAATATTGTTATTATGAATGAAACCAAGGGTTTCAGATACATAATCATTCTTGTTCATGAGAACTATGGTGTTGCCTTTGTCAGCTTTAACATTGATTATTTCATTTGAATCTAGTTTTTGTTTGAAGGTTGAAATGTTTTTGGAGTGATTTGATGGTTTACTTATTTGCTTATGGTTAGTTATTTATTATCTTGTGTAACTGGTTGGCAACCATGTTCTTAATAAGATGTTTGTCATCAGAAGGTAAGTGAGTTGATGGCAACCTCACTGTAAATTATTAATGATTGAAGTTTTTGTTTAATATATGGTTTTTTGAGATTGAATTTGTGTCCCTTATGAAGAGTTTCCTTATCTTGGCTAATTAGTTTTAACTTTGGAATGTTGAGAAATCTGAGGTAGAATTGAAATTCGATGTTGTTAGATTTTTACTATCACTCTAAATAATTGGTCAATCCTAGTGTATAATACCATTTTATTTGTTTATTTCCACTTGACTCATATTTACAAATTATATTTTAACTACTTTATGAACCAGTTTTTACTATTATAATTATTTAACTTGTATTTTAAATAATTGTCAATCAATAGTGTAGTATGTAATGTTATTAGCTCATCCTATTTGACTCGTATTACAATACACGTTGTAATGTAAATATGTAATACCAATTATGGTAATATCCTGTAAATATTGATAATAATATCAATTATACACAATATATTATAATTATAAACCAATTTACTCCCATACTTTCATTAATCATTAATTATTAACATAGTATCTAAGTCTTAACTTTTACTGCTTATAATAATGATTATATGCTACTAATCTGTAGTAAAAGAGAATCAACAAGCCCGGGGTTGGGGGGTGATTTTATGTTATGTTAGCAACATTACAAGGCTGCCACAGTAAACAAGTCAGCAAGAAGCTATCAGAATGGAATAGTCAAAAGGAATCTAAGCAGTAACTAGGTCGTCTTTAACACTTTAACAACTTACACTTCTATTAGAATTACGTATAATCATTAAGCTCTTTGAAAAAGTAAATATAAAGCTAAAGCCTCTATATTGGGACCCCACCCTAAACACGCTGCGACCCCCAGGTTGGAAACCGTTGCTTTATTAGAACACACTTGGAAGCAATATAGTAAGCTCCCTGAGCTGTAGAACTCGCTTATCACTTTATCAAAATATTAGTATTTGGCCATGTTTATTTGAAAACATTTTCAACTGTAAAATGAAGCAATAAAAATGGAATTTATCGATATTTCTACAGTATTTAGATACCTGTCTACCAAGGTCCTGCTTCATAACCTCATGGGAGTTGGCCTAAAATGTTAATACTGGTACGTCAATATACTATTCAAAACATATTGTAATTTAGCGCGTGAGGGTGAAGGGGCTTCCCCTGACATTTCATTAAATAATTTATGACAAATTCGAAATCAGCACTCTAAACAACATGGTTATACGAAATTTCATGCAAATCGAACACTAAATAACGAATTAAAAAATGTATACCAAATTTGAAAATGTTAAAGGGTGAAATAAAACTTACTTTTTGTTTAATGTAGTCTACTTAAACAAAATGAAAAATTATAAGAGTTGTAATAATGTAACACAGCCCTATGACTCCTCTTCCTTCATTGTTGCTTTGAGCCTATTTAAATTGCTTTCATGAAAACCTCTTTTAATAAACAATGAAATAAGATAAATCGGTTCAATTGAAACTATTATGGATGCTTGCTAGAAAAATTAGTGTATATTTCAGAAGTCAAACACTAACACTAACCTCAATGTACTCATTTCATCATTCAGAGCTTTCGATAAGAAAACAATCAAATGTTGCCTAACATTCACTGCATTTATACCTTCAAAATTTAATAAAGCCCTTATTAAGGAATTGGCTGTACAACATACTGTATTATGATAATTTGATTCATAAAACTGTGACAGTCTAACAGTCACAAAAGTCACAACTAAAAACACAAAACACTAAACAAAACATTGGCTGACAATGCTGCCAATTCAAGCATCACTGGCGCTGAGTGAAACTTCCCTAATGGGCAGCTCATGTTCCCTATGATTCGTTTCCATACCGCAATAGGCATACACTCACCGGCCGTTGTCATTACCTACCGACAATGGCGCTACTAGACTACGTGATAAACTAACTTTTCTACAATTTACTTCAAAATGTTTGATGATTTTTCAAGTTGGTTTTTTTTTTGTAGAGTAGGGATCAACAGTTAGGAAATTTTAAATATGTCTGTACACGTCTGTGGTTAAATACTAAAATAATATAAATTAATGGGGTACAGAATAAGCCTAGAATTTCTCAATTCCAGATCTCAAATCTCATAGCATTCCCAACTTTCAAGATTTTAACCAATGGGGGGGGGAGGAGGCGGACACCCCCAACCCCCACCCGGCGCGATGCCCCTGGGGGCGAGTGGCGACTAGTCTACTACCCCTTTATCAATGAGCACGGTCATCACAAGCTAAACAAAAGAAGATTTTGTAGACCTCAATGAATTTGGTAAATTTGATTAACAAACCCTTCCTTCACCTCTGACAATACATCTTGTGAATGTGGGAAATGCCAGGCCGCCACCGTGGTTTGGATTCCACGTTAAACTGTAGGTCCTCCATTTCATCTCACAATCACCCTACCATTACACATTTTAGCGTAAGTGCGTATAACCCGAACGGGTAGTAAGACGCGGTGCTAATAATAATAATAATAATAATAATAATAATAATAACAACAAGTCGGTAAAATAACGGGTTCCCCAAGCAGACGAAGCAGAAAAGTTTATGTGCTTTTGCAGATAAAGCAGAGCGTCCATTCTTCTATTGTTTGTCAATAGTTAAAATGAATCTTGATAGAGTATATGAACGACGAATGTATAGTAAGATTTTGGTAGGAAGAACAGTAGAAGTTAGTTACAAAAGTTACTTAAACAATGTTAATATATTCATACATTAAGTTATGTCATCTGCAGATGTTACTTTTGATAAATATTATCAATACCTATCAAATAACACAAATAACATAGTAAAATGTTATCATTGTTAGCCGCAAAGAAATGTGTTTTCATTTTCACTACTTTTCTTCCAACCAAAATCAAAGTATAGTTAAAAAATGGCACCTCCCAGAAGTGAATTATGCAAGTTTTTTTAACAAGTTGGATTAGCGAAAAAGCATATTTTAAAATTTGTTTTATAATAATAATAATAATAATAATTAATAAAAACCACTATAATTTACAGTGTTTTAATAAATATGAAAATACAGTCATGATACAAAAGTTGTAATTGTTATTTTTTGCTTAAATTATTTTCCCCTTATTAAATTTTTTATACCGATACTTACTGCAATCGATACATTTGATGAGTATATCTCGATACTTTTCTTTCAACACCACATCCCTAAAACTGAGGTCCACTACTCTCAATCCTCAGTGATAAAATAACTTCCAAATGTTCACTTGTTAGACGACTCACTTTTAACATATTCATCATAAAGGGACCATCTTTACCTTAGTGAGCAATCTGCTCAAGCTCTTTTGTGAGGTAGGATTATGTGAATAAAGGGTTGGGTCGCTACCTGAACATAGCTTTGCGGAAACTGGCCGATCGGCTTGAAATTGATATTTGTGTCTTTTCTTTAACGAAACCATGTTTAAAACGAGCTTTTTTTTTCTTCATAAATATAAAAAGTATTCCCCTTAATGGCACCTACAGTAACCCCACGGCTTCTTTGGTGCTGACTGACAGCTAACAGTTGACTTCTGACAGTCAATATTTTGGTATATACCTAAATTTTGACCATCAGAAGTGACAGCTGCTAAACACATGTTTTTACAGATCATCTGGTTTGGCGTATGGATACGTAATTTGGTCTGGTAACTTTTTAAAGCTGTCAGTCAGCACCAAAGAAGCCATGAGACTACTGTAGTGACCCTCGTGTTGAAAGAGTGCAGCTATTTTAACTTGGAGGCTGTGGTTCTGGTGTATAGTTTGTATGTGCCCGTGGGGCATATTTTGGGCACCACTGATTTTAGGGCCTTTGAATCATGATTAGCGGATATAGCCAAGTATTGAAAAATAAACACTGCTCTAAGAACATGTAGCGAACGATATATAGACAATAAACTCTTTCAGAACTGAAAGTGGTCCTCCCCCCCCCCCGTACCCCGCCCCCCCCGGTTAATAAACGGGCCGGTTTAATCGGTCGTGTTTGTAGGCGGCGCGGTCGACGCAAGGGATGACATGTTAACCATCTACAAAAAAAAGAGGTGTAAAAGGGGAAGAACGGGGAGAGTGGGGGAGAAATTACGTCCTCTGGATATGAGCCACGCTTTTGTCCAAGCAATTTGAACTTAATTACCGTAGCGGGAAAAGGAGGGAAGGGGGGGGGGAAGTGATATTATCATATTTTTACATTACAAAGAATGCCCTGAGTACAGCCAGTAAATTAAACCGTGAAAACACAAACGCAACGTTTCCTTCAGCCCGGTCATAAAGCCGGACCACCCTTCTCTCCATTTACCTCCCTCTCCCCTTGTTTTTTTTTAACTTATAGGAGAGAAAACATCCCCTAAAACAATGTTTACTTATAAAAAGTGTGAATTCTAGTCATATGTTTTTTAACTCCCCCTTTTTTTTGTAGGAATGTGCTTATTTTTTAAGCTGCTATGTCTGTAGGCCATATTTTGTCCTTTAATATAGCCAAAATACACGTGTGGCTATGCGCTATAGAATTCCAGCTCCAGGGGCTCAAATCCCGGCTGAATGTACTGAAGGTGTTTATCACCCCTAAATTGTTTCCCCACTCTTCCTCCACGCAATTGCGGGTACACCTCCTCTAACATATATCGCTTTCATCCCTCTCACACAAGTGTCATTAATTTATAAGCGTATAAATCGAACGGGTAAAAAGACGCGGTGCTAAGAAATCAAAATCTTCCTCTGATATACTAAAGTAGCCTGGTGATGTCTATAAAGTACACTTTAAGTATACAAATAAATAAATATTACATATACAATCTTTGGGTTGGAATTTATAAATAAATAAATATTACATATACAATCTTTGGGTTGGAATTTATATATATATATACACGGTATTTTGTTAATAAATTAAACTAGGTGTGATAGAAAGCGACGCCAGAAAAGGCAACTTTTTTTTCAATTTTAATATACAGTATTTTTTTTTTTTGCAAAATAAATCAAATATTACTGACAGTAGGAACATAGATCTTAATTTTCTTCCCGTGGTGATATCAAAAGTTGTTGAATATCTGTCACGAACATAAAATCTATTTAATAAGAAACATTTTAAGTGAATAGAAAAAGTTCTCATCAAATTCTAAGAAACCTTTTATATTCAAGAATAAAATGTTGATATCGTCATGTGAAGAAAATTAAACATATATTATAATTATTCTAATGGAAAATAATTTACATGTTTTGCCGAATTTTTTTTGCTATAAAAATGGCAAAAATACCGCCCTTATCCCGCACTCCCTACATCCACACCTTGATTTACGCAACGAACATTGCAGGATGGGCTTATCCCCTTCCACGACGTAACGGATTATATCACTCAATATCCCCCTTCCCTTCCCCTCATACATATTACTTGACATTAAAGTTAAAAAAAAGCAACTATTCTAATTTAGTTGAAAAAAAATCAAATTTAAATTTGATTAAAGTTAACTTTAAAAAAAGAAAATATGTTCATCTTAAAAATCATTGACGACTTAATCTTAAGGATAATGGGTGCGTAAGTTTAACCCCATTAGCGTGGAGATGTATGGAAAAACCACATCGAGAAATCACACACGGGTAAATCTATCCCCGGTGTAGCTGACCGAGACTCGAACCTTAACCTTACCGCTGCTGTCACTTTAATTTATTGGTAGTATTGACACCTTAGACCACGTGTCCACTGGTATGGATGAACATATTTTATTACTCAATTACTTTTTTTTTCAATTTGTGACCTCTGTCTTACCACCCAACCGGGTTATTCACATATTTAACATTATTGGGGTAGGGATGAGTAAGGTAAAATATATAATAAGATGTACCCGCATTCTAATGGATACAGAGGTAATCCATTTATAATTAACTTAACACCCTTTGTATAATCAACAGTGATTCAAACCATCTCCTTGTTACCGACAAACCAGACAAGACTAGACCTACGCCTTTGCTGGCGTGTCCATTGGTGTGGAACTTAGGTGTTTTAAGTGACTTAAATTGCTATACTAAATAACATTTTATTTTATATCTGGTTAAAGTGTCTTTGAATTTTTTCGAAGAATTTGTCAGCATTTAAAAAAAACATATTTCAATTAAAAATATTAGCAGTCCTTAGTGGTATAGTCTGTGCATATTGTGTATGGTCCTCACTGTCCTGTACTAATCACAAAATATTAGCAGTCCTTGATGGTATAGTCTCTGCATATTGTGTACGACCTCACTGTCCAGTACTAATCACAAAGTTTGTCTGTATTGTCAACAACTGTTAATTCAAAGGTTTAAAAAAACTATTGTTAAAGCAATTAAAAAAAACTATACCTTCAAACGGAATGTTCCTCGAGGAAACTAAACAGAAACTTTAAACTTTTTTCTTCTTTTCTCGCCCTTGTTCAGAAACTCCGCTAGGACTTTCCCTTAAAATGTCGACAGCAGTACGAGTACAATCCGTAACATAAAAAAAGCCAGGTCAGTAATCACCCCGTGGAAAAAATAATAACGTAGAAAAAAATTTTCAGTTAACACATATAAAAAATGTAATGCCAGTTTACACACCATAAAAACTAGCTCAGCAGATTCTAATAGAAATATCAGGTAAGTAAACGCTCTGTAGACAAAATTAGTTTAGTAAATAAACATAGAAAAGCCAGGTTAGTAAACACCACGTAGACAAAATAGTTCAATAAACACTAATATAAAAGCCAGGTCAGTAAACACCACGTAGGAAAGCATTACCAATATACACCCATATAAAAGCCAGGTCAGTAAACACCACGTAGGAAAGCATTACCAATATACACCCATATAAAAGCCAAGCCAGTAAACACCACGTAGGAAAGCATTGCCAGTAAACAGCCATATAAAAGTCAGATAATTAAAACACCAGGTTAAATGCGTCGCCACCACTACAACTACTGAGCTATAAAAATAGATTTACATTTGGATTTATTAAAAAAAAGACATGTCATATTTTATATAAAAGTTTTTTTTTATTAATTGATGGTAAAGGTATGCCGTCAACGACTATATAATCTAAGGGAAAAGGATGAGACTTGTACAGTTTTAGTGGATACACTAGTATTCACACGAAGATGGAGTGAGAACCCCCAAAGTAGAAATAAACACTTAAAAAGTGTGAGCCCGCAAGCGATCTATACTGACAGAATGGCCACCGCCATTATGGATGATACTGCCAACATTTGCAGATAGAGGGTGTCATGTGGTCAGCACAACTAACCCTCCAGCCGCTAATCACAGTTTTATAAACCAGAGCTGCTACTTCTTTATTAAAGTAGCTCCTTATTTGTCTTCACGAGGCTGAGTTTGACCCTGTTCAAGACCCACTTCTTCACATATACATTTTGTAAGCATCGGGGATCAAACTCAGGACCTCTGTACCTGTAGCAAGGAACTATTATCACTAAACCACATACACATAATATTATTATTATTAATAATAATAATAATAATAATAATAATAACAATAGTGCAACTGGTCAAGATTGAAACTGTATTCTTCACAGAGTAAAGAGCACCATTTCTGTCGCAAAGCCCGCCAGCGAACATTCAATTTTATTCGATTCTCTTACATCGATTAATATTTCTAAATTCAATTTGCAGCTCTTCAAATCTCCGACCATTATTTCTTCCTACCGCGTTCTCCCAAGCTCCCCCATTTCCTCAACCCCTTGCGAACAAAGTTTAGAAAAAAAATTTCTCTCCATTTTAAATTCTTAGTGAATTCAATTGAAAAAAAATTAAATCATCAAAGACAAGAGATTTGGGTGTGAAAAAAAAAACAGAAAAAGAAATGACTTTTACATCAAATGTTCCACAGTTTTCTTTAATTTAATGCACAGTTTTATGAATGGAGGGAAAAAAAGTACGTCTCATGACGGCAAAAATGGTAGAAGTGTTAGTTACGAAGAAAGGGTGTAAAAATCTACCAAAACAACTAACTTTTCTGTGTGTGTGTGTGTGTGTGTGTGTGTGTGTGGAAAATAATCTGCAGTACTTTGGTTTGCTAAGTTGGTCCAAGCAGCCCCAATCTGAGAAAAAAAAATCTTTCAAACTCAGAATGTAGAGGAAAGAAAAATTATGTCCAAATTGAAAGTTAAGCAAAATAATTCTATGAGCTTGATTATGAAATGAGATAATACTAGGCCACTATTTGAAAATATATTGAGTTAGTGACCTTGCTTACTTGGGTGAAATATAAGCTATTTTGGGAAGTGAATTGCATGCTAACATGACAAACCTAATCACTCTAATCATTATCACACTTAGGCCCCGATGGATCAATGGGTAAAATAGAAAGAGAGGAAAGGAAACGAGCAGATCACGCTGTAAAGCCTCTTGTCTATCTGCTGATACGTGATAACATTTCCCTTCTTACTCTGACGAGTATACACACTCACTTCTATTTGCAATGGGCAATGGTGGATGGGGCACTTTTTATGTTAGGGATTGTTGGGTTGGGCACACTCGATTAGAATAAAAAAGAACTGTAAACATGTGGATTGGGCAGCGTCAATTCAACTAGAAGGAATTGTAAACCAGTAGATTGGGCAGCGTCAATTCAACTAGAAAATATTGTAAGCTGGTGGATTGGGCAACGTCAATTCAACTAGAAGGAATTGTAAACTGGTGGATTGGGCAGCGTCAATTCAACTAGAAAATATTGTAAGCCGGTGGATTGGGCAGCGTCAATTCAACTAGAAGGAATTGTAAACAGGTGGATTGGGCAGCGTCAATTCAACTAGAAGGAATTGTAAACAGGTGGATTGGGCAGCGTCAATTCAGCTAGAAGGAATTGTAAACTGGTGGATTGGACAGCGTCAATTCAACTAGAAGGAATTGTAAACTTGTGGATTGGGCAGCGTCAATTCAACTAGAAGGAATTGTAAACTGGTGGATTGGGTGGCGTCAATTCAGCTAGAAGGAATTGTAAACAGGTGGATTGGGCAGCGTCAATTCAACTAGAAGGAATTGTAAACAGGTGGATTGGGCACTGCATAGAATGATATTAATTGTAAATGTATACAAGAAATCTCCAGTAGATTTCAGTTAAGTATAAGTCATCCAGATTAACGTTAGCTACCCTGTGAAGTATAAACGAGGTAAAATTAACTCCTAGTGAGAGAGGGTGCAAGTTTATGTTGGGTTAGCTTAGGTTAGGTTAGCTTAGGTTGGGTTGGGTATCCTAGATTAGGTTGGGAGGGAAATCATGGTGCAAGGTAGTAGTGCCCAATCCACATTGGGGAGGGGGGGGATAGTGCCCAGTCCACCTACGCCCATCTGTACCTGGAAAGCATCGACTTGCATTTCAAACTTACCTTTTTTTATCGTTTACTATTCTACATATATATGTATACACACACACGCACGCACACACACACACACGCACGCACACACACACACGCACACACACACACGCACACACACACACACACACTTGCTTCTACGGACATTTTATGATCTACAAACTGACAGGAGGATTCCTACAAGACATTTTCGTGAATAAACCAAACAGTCTTGAGTTTTAGACGATTTAAAAGAAAATAAATTTACAAAATAGATACCTAATGATCATAACAATAATTTTTTGACAATGTAAGACTATTTTTTTTAGAATTATTGAACAATGTATAGTTTTGGTTTTAATGTTTTCTTTATCTTCTTAAATAATGCGAGGTTTCTAAACGTCTGCAAAACGTCCAAGAGAACCCTAAAACTCGCCGAATAAAACATAAATACATTAACATAAGAACTCGTTTTATTATTTCATATATTTGAGGTATTTAAAGTGCCACTCCCTGACTCGACTGATTATATCAGCACACGACTTATTAACTAGCTTAAATATAGAGAAGACACAACATCCAGCCCCCCGGCCGTTAAGTCATCATTGTGAAAGGGGAAACCAACATTTAACCAATGATAAATGTTTCGGCCATGCCAGGAATAGAATGCGGGACCCCTAGCTCAGAAGAGAGACACGCTACCTACTGAGCTATAGTATCCCCATGGCTTCTTTGGTGCTGACTGACAGCTCACAGCTGACAATTGACGGCTTTGTAAAGTTACCAGACCAAATTATGTATCCCTACGCCGAACCAGATGATCTGCAAAAACATGTGTTTAGCAGCTGTCAATTCTGATGGTCAAAATTTAGGTATATGCCTGAATGTTGACTGTGAGCTGTCACTCAGCACCAAAGAAGCCATGGGGCTACTGTAAGTTGAATAACAATATAGGACATCTTTTCTTGACTTGCTATGACGTCACAGGTAGGCCACGTCCTTAATGATTGTTTGGAAATTGACCTGTTATTTTACTTAGTCTTCGTTGACAGGAATATCGGGGCTAGAATATCTACTGGGTCAGTAAGAGATGATTTACCACTTATGAATTATACATTGGGTTTTTCCAAACTCCCTCCAGGCCAAAAGGCGTGAGTTCCCATACTCTATAGCTACCTTCCTCAGCCTTACCCCTTCATTAAATAAGCACAAAACTTTGTGTTTAACGTACACCCACCCACACTATTGATCACGCAGTATAAGGCATCAGGCTCGCCATATAACATGTTTGCCGGCGACGGGGAGGTTGGAGTTAGAATCTTGGTTGCTGTTCAATGGTTTTACATATACGATTTATCACTGTGGTTGTCCTGTCCTTTAACCACGCTAATTCGGGTGCATTTACTGTAAATCTACCTTCTCAATTTATACCGCAAAACCAGCCTCGGCGGCGTAGTTAGCTAACGCGCTAATTTCGTGTCGAGCTAGATTGCCCAGGATGGGGAGATCGAGGTTCGAATCTCGGTCGGGTGAATTGGAGTGGTTTATCCTAAATGGTTTTTCATTCGTCCTCCACGCAAATGTGGATTCATTTCCTATAAATTTAACCTTCCCAAATCATATTCTAGTAGCGTAATTAGTACTTAAGCTTATAACCCGAACATGTGGTAAGATGCGGTGCTAAATTATTATCATCATCATCATCATACCGCAAAGCCAGTGGTGTGTAGGGTTTCTAGGGTAGGTGGCATGATAAAACTGTACCTGTGATATGTTCTCGCTCTATCGGTCCCCATTTGACCAATCATGTAAAGGTTCTGTTCTCCACATATCTCGAGTGCATATATTTTAATTGATAACATTCCAATGAGAACAATTCACAAGGACAGTTTAAAACAAACAATGCTTACCCTAGCAATATCTCACGACACGCCACTGTCCTCAGTCAATAACCTTGTTGTTAAACGCACTTATAAAAATAAAAGAAAGACTCGTACTCAAGCTGTATGTTTCACATTGAATTCGTGGGATAATTTTAGTTATAATATATTAAGACTCCTTTGCACAGTTGACCCAGAAAGGAAAAGTTTTTTCTTGAAATTCATTAACTCTTTAAGATACCAAATAAAGTTCCTTGGGCACTTCTACCACTTAACCTAATTCAAGGCAAGGTGCTGGCAAAATCGGCCACCAAAGAGGCAATGCTTCAACCGCAAAGTAATTAAGAAGGTGCGAAAAAAAAGTTATATATATATATATATATAATTGAAGTAAAAACTGGGGGAAGACGAAAGACAGAGCGTTCGTCAGATTAGTTGAGTTGGGGGTCGAGGGATTTACTGAGGGTAGGGGGGGAGGGCGGATGTTAAGAAGAACTTTCATAACCCATAAAACCTTTTCTTTTTAAGCTTTCAGCAGGTAGAAAGATAAAGAAACACTTTTTTTTAAGACATATAAAGTGTTCTGAGAGGTAAAGTTTAATTTCATTCAAAGTCACGTAGTCAAAATAAAATGTTAATGTTTATTGTTTGTGGTTTTAAAGTAAAGAATATATAAGTGATCCCCCTCAGATCCCCTCTCCCGCCCCTCAAAAAAAAACCCAACTTAAGATAAAAGTGTTGATACAAAAGTTAAGTTTAGGGTTTTTCTCTACATTAGAATAAAACAATAACTTTATAGACTTAGATTCAAAATAAGAAACTATCGTTACTAAACTAGATAGTGGAAACAAAACTGAATTTAAAAAAACCCTACTAATATGCATACAATCTTTAAAACAAATATGTTGCAGTGTGCATTTTCAGGTAAATAAAAGTGTAGAATGTTCCTGAGGGTCGCGAGAAGATCGCTAAGAAAACTGTCAAAAATTATGAAATATTACAATTTCAAACACTTTATCAAACTGGTGTATTACGAATAATTACTGCTCAAGAGATGGATAGGGTGTAATGAGGTGGACAGGATATAACTATCTAAAGATAGGGATACTGTATAGGTGGCGTATTTTTTGTAAGTACGGCAATGAAATATCGAGTTTCTAATGTCATAGAGTAAAGTGCCAAATTCAATACGACTTTTAAAAACCAGTTTCAATTTATTCTTCTCAATCGCATCTTAACCTCCCCCTGTGTCCATCTCTGACGAGAAGCTTCTTAGGGGAGGTATGCAGTGACATTCGGCAATTTAATTTCTCTTTAACTCGTTTGTTTCCCTTTTAGAAAATATTACTGGGGACCTCACAGTACCTGTGGTCCAGGGGCCGTCAAGATCTTAATCC
The DNA here is from genome assembly GCA_902151425.1 of Timema shepardi. Lineage (NCBI taxonomy): Eukaryota > Metazoa > Arthropoda > Insecta > Phasmatodea > Timematidae > Timema > Timema shepardi. The sequence goes on along the minus strand of CABFVX010001421.1, from coordinate 73,947 downwards.
GGCCCTGATTATCTTATAGATATTGATAATACATATAAAAATTGTCAGTTGCTCATTACATTACTTGACTTATGAGTGCATGAACATTGTTTTAGTAAATTTTTTTTAAATGTCAAAAAATTCTTCCTGCCCGAATCGCAATGTAGTTTCGGTGTAACGAAATCCTTCGAGTCACATTTATAGCGCCAAGCAGGCACGTAATGGTTTTTGTTATTGTTTTGGTGACCTGGCGGTCTAGGGTTAAGGTGTCGGACTTCTGTGCTAGGGTCCCGGGGTTCAATCCTCGGTCCCGGCACAGATTTATCTCCAAACCCTTCCTTCACCTCTGACAAGACATATTGTGAATGTGGGGAATGCCAGGCCTCCACCGTGGTTCGGATTCCACGTTAAACTGTAGGTCCTCCATTTCATCTCACAATCACCCTACCATTACACATTAGCGTAAGTGCGTATAACCCGAACGGGTAGTAAGACGCGGTGCTAATAATAATAATAATAATAATAATAATAATAATATTGTTTTGTTGTTCGACACCCCTAGATTAAAAAAAGTACAATATATTGATTTGTTATTTTTGGAAGTCAAAAATTTTACAACAAACATGATTGTTTTTTAACTACGTTTTTAATTTAACCGTTTTTACATCTTCTGCTAACTATCGGTTTCCAGCACACCCATGGCGAATGGATTGTACCTATGTTCGCTTCTTCTTGAATATCAAACATTGTTCCCTGTTTGTTTCAAAATATATGTACCCTTCGTTTACCCTCTAAGGTAGCAAGCTTACCATGCACTATTCCACTATGGTGTAGCTTATAAGATAGAGCCATAGTGTCATCCGTTAAGGTAAGGCCGCTATCTTTCAGGGTAGATTGAATGACAGGTTTCGGCATAAAACAATAGATGGCTTTCAGAAGGAAAGGAAGAACTCAAAATACTGACATTTAATATGATTTGAATTTTTAGTTTTTATCATACAAATGCTAATAAGAGTATCATATTATATGAATGTGGATTAGTATCATGATAATACAAAACTAAAATTCAAGTGTGCATATAGACCAGTGGCTAAAAAAATTAAATCACGTACCATTCGTGTGTATTACGGATTATTCGCGTACCACTGAACTAATAAATTTTTCATTATAACAGAGCTATGTATTGGAATGATAAAGCAATAAAAGATTACAATTGTTTCTAAAAGTATCTGTTATTTATTTATAAAAAATAGTTACATATTCTAGTTTAAAAATTTAGTGATAAGGATGATACTGTATGTTTGAAACAAGTGAGGAGCTGTCGGGTTCAGTTGAACTTAATTTTAAGCACAACTTTTAAGTCAAGGTTCAGTTTATTATGAACTTTATTTTTTACTGTCACCATAGCAGAAAATTCAGTTTCGCAAAGATAGGTGTTTGCAAATGGAATTAGAAACAACATTGTTTTTCTGAACAGCGATGGATATTTATTTTTAGCCTTTAGCCAAAATTCACTTAACTGTAATTTTGTAGATTAAATTTTTAAACCTCTATAGCAAGATTGTTCTATCAAACACAATTTCTCTTTGTTAGTTAAGGTTTCAGGAATGTTATCCAAAACGAATGGTTTCTTACCCAAAGGAATTCAGAAAAGTCTTCAAATAGTAACAAATAAGTTTCTAGTATTGTTGTGTCTGCTCGCGTACCACCTTGAGAAGCTCTGCGTACCACCAGTGGCATGCGTAACACAGTTCGAGAACCGCTGGTCTAGAATATTCACATATTTACTCACACTAATGCGGTAAGGAAGAAAAGGGTGGAATTTGAGAGGTGATATACCCGCATTTGCGTGGAAAAAGCAGAAACCGTCCAGGAAAAACATGTCATTACATTCATATGGGGTTCAAATTCCGACCTTCTCATCATATGAGAGAGTTATCGGCTTTATCCGCATGCCCACTGGTGCGGGTAGTATAAAAATAATTTTTATTTTTTGAAATGAGACAATTTGTAACTAAATATATATTTTTGAAACATTCCTCTTTGAGACTGCAGAGACTCCTGCGTTTTATTTTATTTTGTAATTCCTTTTAAAGCTCCTTCAAAACTATTGAAAAGGAAAAACATTGAAATGCACAGTGCGCTCCTAGTGGCGGACAAGAGAACTACAAACTTCACAGACGAAGTTGAAGACAGAGCTAACACAGATTCCTCAAACAAATACATTCACTCAAAACTTCATTAAGAAGCTTTATTTTTATTAAAAATGTTTCTGTTTTTAACTTTCCATATTTCTCTTTCGTTACACGTTGTATTTTTCTGTCGAGTGTCTGTCCTCGAGTCTTAGCGAAACATCGACCAGGGCAGAAGTTTTGGTTTTCGTGTCGACCCATCCTTATTGCACTAGCAGGCTTTTGTGGACACTCGCCATCTCTGTCTAGCCCATAGATTTCAACATTGGTGCTACCTTTTATTTTTCTACTCAAAGGAGTTACATTTTTTTAAATCTTGAGACTGATTTTTTTATTTCAATTAGATAAATATTCTATAAAATAATATTCTTCGATGTATCTTTTGAAATTAATAAACACTACCAAAACATTTTTTAAAATAAATAAATAAATAAATATATATATATATCACAATCTTCCAAGTGAATTACATCATAAATCTCGTCTTAATTATATGAGAAATTCAATAATTTCGTGACGGTTGTAGTAATTATCATGAACAACGACGGTGAAATCTTAAAGTTGATATATATATATTGCAGATAAATGAAAAAAAAACAGTTGGAAAAAATGTCACATTCATTGGAACGTTAAAAGTAGTGAAGATTTTTCTTTCTTTTGAATTTACAATTATAATATGTTTTTTTTAAATTGCGGCATGATTAAACTCACTTTCTGACAATTTAGTCCTTCGGTTATGATCCTAAACCTATTCCTAAACCTAGTTTACTTAAATCTAACTTTCACCTAACTTACACTTAGAAATACTATTTTACTAATTCTAACATCTATTTAATCAACAGCATTTACATATTATGTTGTCCACTTTGTCGTTTCCCTGGCAGTACCGGATGTCTGCAGTTGGCCAAGGAAGGCCTGAGCCGTCAACTCTTGTGGACACTTGTTACCAAGCGACGCAAGCCCTCGACGACAGGTCTCCCTCTCTGCTCTTTGATGCATTCTTATATTTGCAAGTTTACCCCTGTCAGGATTCCGCTGTCTGGTTCATCAAGGATTGTTCCACAATTCTGGGCATCCAGGTCCAGCTACCACAGCAAGTTTCAGGATAACTCAAATCCTTTGCCTTGTTACAGTCTAGTTTTAGGCCACACCCCCTCTTTTTGGGTCTAATTCCCCACATACCCTGCCCAGTTTGGTAATGTTTCGTCTTCATCAGTTTGCTCATCTTCTGAGTCACTATTTGTTTCTATTTCTGTATCATGCTCTGTCTCCCTCATCATGTTTTGTCGTCTTCACCTGTAGTCCTCTTCCTCTTTCAATCTAGCTATATAGTCATTTTTTTTCCTTAGTCGTTATTACTGTCGCGATTGTATCGAGGTACTTCCACTTTTCCGGATCCCTCAGGATGTGGTAACGTTCTGATCTCCTGTGTTCCCGGACATTCAAGGACCACATACTCTGGTGTTGCCTCCTCTCCACAATCGCACATTGCCAGTATCTGTTAATCCTCTTTCGTGAAGGGTTGCCCTGTACGGTCCTTTCCTTGTGATGTATTGTACCGGTCCCTCGGAGGGCCGCAAGTGTTTCATCAAGACTCTTTCACTCACACTTGGAAAGAGTTGAAAAGTTCTTCTTCCAGTTTGACTTTGTCACACTCATCCTCCATAGTCTGATTCACATCCACCTCGCTCGGTACCCCCGGTCCCGTGAACTTCTCTACTCCCTGCGTGTTTCCTTTCCTCGGCCAGTACAGGCGACAGATACCCAGAGCCACACACAACGCGTCTATAGCCTCCGCAGCATCCTGGAGGATAGCACCTGCTTCAAACTTGCTGCCCATATGCTAGCTCCATCGCCAACAACGGACAACAATATTGCTTGGTGTTGTGTTGCAATCGCCTTCATCGGTAGCCTAAACCTTCTTTGTCCGTTACTGATGATTTTATTCATCACTTAGCTCACTTTCTCACACGTTAGCTCCCTATGAACTGTATAGTTAGGTTTCTCATCTAGTGCCAGACCTAGGTACCTTGTCGTCCTGCTTCTTCTTATCGTCCTCCCATCTATCTTGAGGATCGGATCTCTACAGTAGCTCCATGGCTTCTTTGGTGCTGACTGACAACTCACAGCTGACTTTTGACAGTCAATATTTAGGTATATACCTAAATGTTGACTGTCAGAAGTCACATCTACTAAACACTTGTTTTTGAAGATTATAAGGTTCGGCGTAGGGATACATAATTTGGCGTGGTAACTTTTCAAAGCTTTCAGCCAGCACCAAAGAAGCCATGGGGCTACTGTAGCTAAGGATTCCCTGAACAGCATATATGTTGTCTTTGCCGTGTATATTATGTTAGATACATTACAAGAATAGTTTAATTTTTATTTAAAACAAATACTATTGGTTGATATCTTCCTCATCGACGTGTTGGGGGTTCGGCCAGACTAACGAGTGTGTGAGAGAGTGAGAGAACGACCAAACTGGTGAGCGAGCGAGTGAGCGTGTGATTAGAAGATAGTTCTCGATAGCTCACTGAACTGAGGGTGATTTTTGTCAAGTGATTTATTGTAGTAGTTTTACCATCCTCTCTCCGCGCTAATGGTGATTCTTATTTGTAAAGGCTTACTTCGATTATAATATTGGAAGTATTTTAATTTTAATATACCACTTTTACTTATATTTATCTCTCTCTCTCTCTAAATATATATATATATCTTATATATAAAATTCTCGTGTCACAATGTTCGTTCCCGTACTCCTCCGAAACGGCTTGACCGATTCTCATGAAATTTTGTGAGCATATTGAGTAGGTCTGAGAATCGGCCAACATCTATTTTTCATACCCCTTAGTGATAAGGGTTGTCCACCCTTAACATTTTTCTATAATTTTTAGACATTTTTTTAA
>CABFVX010001421.1:46554-65472 GCA_902151425.1 Timema shepardi | reverse complement strand
GGGGGCGACGCGAAAACACGACGTATCAAAAATGGAACGTATGGACGACGAGTGAGGAGGGGGTTGAAAGGGGAATACAGGTTGTCTATTATTGAGGGGGTGAAAGGGGATTGGTCGTAGCATGACGTTATCATTCATACTATTAATTCCGTATTCAGTACCTTTTTTTGTTTTCCCTGTCAATCAGCCGCTAGACTAATGTTCAATACATCCATAGCTGGTGGCCGGTCACGTGAACTGCAGCTCACAATGGACTGGGTTGACGATGACAGGGGAGGTCAGGGGTTCATATCTCGGCTGTGAGTGTGGTTTTCCACTGTCTCTCCCCCTCCCCTTTACTACTCTTAACTATCTTCTCCATTCTTGCTCATTGGACCAGTTTCATAGTCAAATTTAGTACGCCTCAAGTGCGGCGCTACACTAAATACAAGACGACACCTACCTAAACTCGAATGGAATGGGCCGTTCTCGCATAGAAAACTGGCCCATTCCATTCTGGTTTAGGTAGGTGTCGTCATGAACTTAGTGTAGCGCCGCACTTGAGGACTACTAAATTTGACTATGAAACTGGCCCATTCCAGTCTGGTTTAGGTAGGTGTCGTCATGTACTTAGTGTAGCGCCGCACTTGAGGCGTACTAAATTTGACTATGAAACTGGCCCCTTATTTCAGATTCTTTAGATTAAAAAATGACACGTGGATACGGGAATAGAACCCAGAACCTTTGACAGATTCTGCTTTAAGATATGAGTGAAGAATGACCCTGGAAGCGGGACGAATCCTGGATATCTCAGTGGTTAGAGTATTGGCGTACTAAGCCGAGGGTTCCGGGCTCGATTTTCGTGTCCAGGTGTAATTTTTTTAAAATTAAATAATATGATATTTAGATGCAGCTATGACCTTTTATAGCTAATAAATCCTTATATTAAGCCTAATAATGTTTTAACTTATTTGGTGGTCACATGGACTAAGGCGTCACAATCTCAATAAAATGGACTGCTGACGATGGCCTGACTGGGGCTCGAATTGTGGTCGTTTGGGTTGAGGGTATTCTTTCCCCCAAATGGTTTTCCACTCTACCTCCATGCAAATTTAGGTACACTTAATGTTAATTTAACCTTCCTCTTCCTGAACACACTAGCGTAATTGGTATATTTATGTGTATAAACCGAACGGTTAGTGGGATTTTCTATTAAAACATGTCTTTCTTCTTTTTCCTCCCCACCCTCTTCTTACTAACCACTCGGGTTCTGCTCATATTTACACTAATAAGGTAATGATCAGGAAGGTAAATTTTTATGAACTTTATGTCAAGAAAAATTGGAAAAGCATTTAGAAACCAGCCCCATTAAACCGTCTGGAAATCTGAACTCAATCTCCCAGTTACCTGTAATATAGCCTATTACGAACGTTACGTCACACTTCCGGTTCATATTCCACTATAAACTGTTAAATAAGTAATCTCTCCCTTTTATCTTATTCCACTATAAACTGTTAAATAAGTAATCTCTCCCTTTTATCTTATTCCATGTAAACTGTTTAAATAAGTAATCTCTCCCTTTTATCTTATTCCATGTAAACTGTTACGTAAGTAATCTATCCCTTTTATCTTATTCCATGTAAACTGTTAAGTAAGTAATCTATCCCTTTTATCTTATTCCATGTAAACTGTTAAATAAGTAATATCTCCCTTTTATCTTATTCCATGTAGGGATGTGAAAAAAGTATCGATACTTTACTAATATCGATATTTTCCTTTCCATACTAGTATATATTTTTTTACTCGATATATTGTAACGTTTCCCGTCTCATGGAACACACTGCAGATATTAAGCTTGGTCCGCTAAAGGTGTATTTACTTATTGTGGTAGCTTGCCCACAATAGTCTGATACTTCCAGTGATGCTCTGACGTCAACATTGTCCACTTCATCCACTAGAGCGCTATAGAAAATCCAACGGCGCTATGGATAATCTGTGACCTACGTCATAACATGATAGGTGAGCTGATGGTTTGGCAAATGAGACTAGTTTTGTGTCGGCTGTCCAGCGGTACGGTTTCTTAAGTGTGTGTTGGACTTTTGAACGCTTGTGCTGAGAAGACCCTCTGTCTCCGTTGGGAGGATCTGGTGCTAATATTGATTGACAGAGGTAAGGTAGACCTTTTAATGTTATTTAATTACTATAATATTTACTGTCGTTTATAACTATCAAAGTTGTTTTACTTTTCGTAATGTTTACAAATTTCACCAGTTATAATGGGACTAGAATGAAATAATTGACCGGTCATCCAGGGTGAAAACTACTTGGTGCAAGACAATTTATTATAACTTATTGGATTAAGTTTTATGTATAATAATATCCTATCTAAACTGTTATATTTTACTTATTTGTGCTGTGCTGAGGGTCCGGGGTTCAATCCTCGGCCCCGGCAAAGATTTATCCTTCCTTCACATCTTACAAGACAACTTGTGAATGTGGGGAATGCCAGGCCTCCACCGTGGTTCGGATTCCACGTTAAACTGTAGGTCCTCCATTTAATCACACAATCACCCTACCATTACACATAGCGTAAGTGCGTATAACCCGAACGGATGCTAATTATAATAATTTGTGTCCGCCATTGATATATATGGGGCAATGTTGGGGAACAATATTTTATGTCCACAATTTGGGTTATCACTCGGTGTTACTATGTAGGATGATTAATTAAATCACATATAATTTCCCCTAATTAGCACTAACTGTATAATAACTACAAAACTGTGCCATATTCTTTTATTTTCATGCTATCTATTTTTAACTATTTACCTAAATGTTAGGTCTAGTTATTTTATATAACACTAAATACTTGGATTATTGAGGTATTAACGGTTTTAAAAACGTTCTTAACAGGATAGAGTACCCCGTACTGTTTTGTGGAAAATTCAAGACTTTTTTTTAGTATTATTTATATCAAAGTTTATACTTGGAATGTTGATGGTAAAGTCAATTTTTTCTAAACTTAATATATAATACATTTTAGTAGCTTTAATTAAATCTGGTAATGGATCTTTATAAAGGGTTACATTTACTGTGGGAACCATACTATTTATACACGGGGTTTGTAGGGTTTCTGACTCAGGAGTCTGGGGTTTATTTACCGGCCTGTGTTCTGCCGACTTCGGACCACCTCCGTGGAACTTCTTCAGTGGTTGCCTACCCCTGACTGGTGACCTGAGGTATTCACGAGTAAAGTTTTGCTGAGTTGCATACCAACTTGGATACCCCTGAGGTTCCGCGTGGAACGTGTGGTCACGCGTGTCGCCAGACCCGCCGAGACCGCTAAGTGATACATTAGATTTTTTTTCCCCGCTAAACTTAACTTAAAAGGATGCTGACATATGAAGATTGAATTTAGGCGGAACTATCCGAGGTAGTGACTCCTGGTGATTGTCGGCGAACCCGTGTGACTCCTGGTGATTGTCGGCGAACCCGTGTGACTCCTGGTGATTGTCGGCGAACCCGTGCGACTCCTGGTGATTGTCGGCGAACCCGTGCGACTCCTGGTGATTGTCGGCGAACCCGTGCGACTCCTGTGTCTACTGTAGGGAGCTTTAGCTTGAACCCCTGTGCACATTAATCTTGTTTTTCAGCGCGGTGGCCGCTCGCAGCTCATTTGTTTTAGTATATAGTAACCTGTATTGGTATCTTGTTGGTTAATTATTAGTACTGAACTATTATTATAGTTCTTAAGGATTATGTGTGATAGTGTTGATTTAGCTATTCGTATTATTATTATTATTATTATTATTATTATTATTAGGTTAAGCCGTCAGGCCAATGGAAATCCCTTTCAACCAAAATATGGGCTCTCAACGTTGAATATTTATTTAATTTGTAGTTATTTTGTTAAGCGTTAAGTTTAAGTTAAAGCTTTATGCACGTGGCCGATGGTTGGCCCGTTAGAGCTTGGACAGAATTGACTTCTTATTTCCTAGTCTAGACAGATGTTGATAGGTTAAATTCATCGGATAGCTTTTGATATTGTAATTATCTAAGGTGATTGCTGGAGGGGAATGTGGGTGCGGCTCATAAGAAGGGAAGGGGACCCAATAGCGGCACAGCTTTGTTGATGGCTTACCCTAAGTGTTGATGGCTTAGCTTAAGATAGGAAATATTTCTCTGTGTGTTGATGGCTTAGCTTAAGATAGGAAGTATTTCTCTGTGTGTTGATGGTCTTAGCTTAAGATAGGAAGTATTTCTCTGTGTGTTGATGGCTTAGCTTAAGATTGGAAGTATTTCTCAAAGTGTTGATGGCTTAGCCTAAGATAGGAAGTATTTCTCTGTGTGTTGATGGCTTAGCTTAAGATAGGAAGTATTTCGATATATGTTGGTGGCAAACACCAGCCCCCCCTCCCTTTCCATACAGGTATGATTGCCTTAATCAGCAAGGTCATTTCACCAGGGGTCAAACAACGAATTGGATTGGTCTATAATTGGTGGGTGAGGGTAGCAAGCTTATAGAATGTTTAGAAAATATCTTTATTATGTTTGGAACAAGTAAGCTCTGCCCTGGTTTTGATTGTCGATTGAGGGACGCATTTGTCCCGGGTAATAGGTGACCTTGATCACCATAAATGTAATTAGCGTAACCTGTAATGAACACTCTTGATCGGTTGAACCAACCTTAAGAAGTATCGCAAGCTAATATGCTAATATATTAATACAAACCAACAGTTACGGGTTTACAGGGAAAGTGTTTGAACGTAACTACAAAATCTTTATCATAACAATGAAATTCCTACTAGCCATTTTCATGAATAAACTAAATATCAACAGAGTCTTGGACGATTAAAAAAAATACGTCTACAAAAATACTACTATGAGATAAAAAAAATCAATGTTATGTCAATGTAATACTATCTTTAGAACTCTTTAAGAATGTATAGTTTTCTTTTCATTGTTATATCTTTAAAACTCGTTGAATATAAACGTAATCACACTAACATGGGGAATCTTTTCTTGACTTGCCGCTATGTTATAGGTAGGCGACATGCCTAAAGCGGGATTCAATTTAAAAACATATTTTGTACAGATAGACAGACAGACGGAAAGTCAAAAACCACTCTTTTGGATTCGGGGTGGGGGTGGAGTGTCATGAAACGTCAATATTAATCAAAATCTTGAGCTCGATTTTTTTGAATATCACAATATTTCTTCTACCTGTAAGATAGCGAGAAAGTAAAAAAGATGGGAATATAAAAATATATTTAATTATTTCTTTTTTTCTTTTCGCGTATGAGAAATTGTCTCTAACCGTTGTAATATCCGGCTCAAACATATATTTCATCTAAGTTAATAGATAAAAACTAAATACATTTCACAGACTAAGGGAACTTTTGTTGTTGTTAATGAAATGTTACTATTATTATTATTATTAGCACCACGTCTCACTACCCGTTCGGGTTATACTCACTTACGCTAATGTGTAATGGTAGGGTGATTGTGAGATGAAATGGAGGACCTACAGTTTAACGTGGGATCCGAACCACGGTGGAAGCCTGGCATTCCCCACATTCACAAGTTATGATTAATACATGTCTTGTCAGAGGTGAAGGAAGGGTTTGGTAATCAGATAAATCTGTGCCGGGACCGAGGATTGGACCCCGGCCGCCAGCACAGAAGTCTGACACCTTACCCCTAGACCACCAGGTCACCTTTTGTTACTGTTGTTAAAGCTTATTTAAATCAATACAATTGACCATATTTTCTATTTTAAAGGTCAAGCAATTAATTAAAAAAAAATCTATTTTGTTTTATTTCATTCATGTAGTATTATTAATTCAAATATACTTCTATGAGCTTTAAATATGTTTTTATTGCAATTTTAATGTTCTAAATATGTTTCGTAAAAACACGTATAGCGAAAATGTTGATGTGTCTACTAATAATAGAGCAAAACAATAACGTTAGTGCGAGTCTATACTTGGCTACAGTAGCGCTAAGTGTGTGTGCGCGGCGGCTCTAGGCTGTCGGAGCCTGTGCGTTACGACAATACCACGTCTCCCCCTTATTCGAGCTCTGTTTGCGCTAGTGTGTGACGTAATAGGATTATTCTCCTAGGGAATATATACCTACTCTAGTGTGTGACGCCATTTGATTCAATTATCGACAAGGGTCTGGGTTGCTGCCCAACTTCTAGTCGCTGATAAGGCTTGACTGACTGCCATACCAACACAAATTGGATTATGTCTTTTTTGTGTGTGTGTGTGTTATATATTTTTTATCCTTACCTCTATCGTTCCCTTTCTTACGTCTTTGCCCTTTATCCTTACTCCCCGTTTTCTTACTTTTTTGTGTGTGTTTTTTTGATATCACAGTTGAGAAGGGGGTGAGATCGAATCTAAAAGCTAAGAGAGGTTTAATTTTTTCGAGTTTTTCTGGTGACTGCTTTTCTTAATATTGGGGTAACTGTTATTGGTGGTCACATGGAATGAGCTGTATGGACAAAATATTCTGGCTACCACGTGGTGGTTTTCCCTTGAACGTTTACACGCGCCTTTTACTCCACGTGAATGCGAGTACATTTCTTTTAAATTATAACTTCCTAATTCCTTCCCCATTAGCCTAATTAATATACAGAGTGTTCCTAGATTAAAAAGCCAAACTTTGTGAAGTGGAAAGGGATCAAAAAACTAAATCAAAATGTGTTCTGGAGAGTATCTCATTTTCACCTCCTTTTCGAGCAAACAGGAAAAAAACTAAATAATAATATTTAGCACCGCGTCTTTCTACCCGTTCGGGTTATACGCTTTAAGTACTAATTACTCTAATGGATTAGGCATTGGGAAGGTTGAATTAGAGGAAGTAAACCCGCATTTGCGTGGAGGGAGAGTGGAAAACCATTTAGGGAAAAACCACCCCCAGTTCACCGGACCGAGATTCGAACCTCGATCTCCCAGTCCTCGGCAGTCGAGCTCAACACGACAGGCGCGTTAGCCAACTACGCCACCGAGGCGGGTGAAAAAACTAAATAAACACTTTCTCTGCATAGAAGGTAAATAACTCTAAAATATTATTTTTAATCAAAAAACACTCTGGTATGAAAGTTGTGCAATATTAAGTTATCAGTAAGATGATCCCTAATTTGTTCGGATCTATTGCTTATTTTAGGAGGAACCCTACACGAAGAATCCGATAAGATAAGTGAATGTGATTGAAAAACATGATTTAATATTTTGCTAAAAACATTAAATAAATTTAAAAAATGTCAAGTTAAAAAATGGCTTTGAAGTTGCGCAGCCTCTGTCACTGGGATGGAGGTCTTCATTTTTGAGCAAAATAAATATATTAAATAGTAAATTGAATATTTTATTTAATAGCCATATATTAATTATTTTTTTTTTGCTTGCTTGAAAAGGAGATGAAATTGAACTAATACTTTCTCAGAGTTTGGTTGTTTACTCCTGGAACCCCCTGTATATGCTTATAGACCAAACGGGTAGTGTAGTAAGGCGAGGGGAGAAAAAAAACAAATTGAAAGCGGAATTCCTAATTTAAGCAGTTATACATTTTTAGTCCATATTGGGAATCAATCCCAGGACCCTTAATTCTGTAGTCACATGCACTACCGTCTGATATAAGATGTTTGACTAAAAACAATTTAAAAAAACCCCAACCAAACGTTTGATCTTAGTGGCATTCTTATTAGGTTCCAAGGCTTTCCCCGCTCGAAACTTTGTGGTAGCAATATTAATTAGCTTAATTAATATGCCAGGGCAACAAACTTGTTCCTGAAAACGGTCGTGATGGCCAAAACAGTGAGGGGGTAAGGGGTGGTACAAGTAGAGTGAGAAGGGAGGGGGGCATTGGGGTTGTTAATGGTAGTGGTGTGGAAAAATAAAGCCAGAAGCACTGGGAATAAAATAGCTCTGAATGAGGGAGGTTATGGGGTAAATTTACATGCAAAGAAGCGATGAAGTCAAACGACCAAAATTAACCCCACTCCCCCCCATTTCTTAGTTAATTAAGATTCTGATTTCTTATTTCTTGTATAGGACTCAGAATGATATGGAAGGGGGCTACTATGAAAAAAAAATTTATGAAAACATTTTTTTACGTCTTTAATATTGTGCTCTTTAACTTGATATTTTTACTATTTACATATTTAAAAACACCAAGATATTATTACTTAATTAATGTTGCTCTTTTCATTAAGACAAAATTATTTACAAAATGGCTTTAAATAACTTATTTTCAAACACATTTTATGAATGACACCGTAGTAAGTTTTTTTAAAGTGTGTTTTAAAACTTATTATTATTATTATTATTATTATTATTATTATTTAGCACCGCGTCTTACTACCCGTTCGGGTTGTACGCACTTACGCTAATGTGTAATGTTAGGGTGATTGTGAGATGAAATGAAGGATTTACAGCTTAACGTGAAATCCGAACCACAGTGGAGGCCTGGCATTCCTCACATTCACAAGATGTTTTAAAACTTAACAGTATAAATAAGATGTCTATGATGTCCGATTAACATCGTTCTTTTTGGTCACCGTTGACGTCGATGTTGGGGCTAGATGTCCCGACGCACTTGGGTTGGTGAGTATTTCTCTCCTTTGCGTTAAACCATCCTCTCTCTAGACTCGTGCAGATTTTAATTCTTACTGTGACCCGCCTCGGTGGCGTAGTTGGCTAACGCGCTAGTCGTGTTGAGCTCGACCGCTGAGGACGGGGAGATCGAGGTTCGAATCTCGGTCGGGTGAACTGGGGGTGGCTTTTCCTAAATGGTTTTCCACTCCCCCTCCACGCAAATGCGGGTTCACTTCCTCTAATTCAACCTTCCCAATTCCTAATCCATTAGCGTAATTAGTACTTAAAGAGTATAACCCGAACGGGTAGTAAGACGCGGTGCTAAATAATAATAATAATAATAATAATAAAAAACTCTTACTGTGAATTCACACGTCCGCCGGAAAACTAGCGCAGAACAAGAAACTTGGTCACGTGACGAGTTTCTAGCCAATCGCATGATTTCCCTCTCATCGGCGCGAGCTGTTCCGTTGAAAGTTCAACTCATCTCTACATCGCCCGCTTTGCCTGGGATGTTAGGCACAAGGAGAACCAATCAAATCTCAGAACCAACCATCTCAAATAAGAGCGCATGCGCTTTTGACAAACCATGCGCTGTAGAGTTAACAGCAAGCAGACAGCTTCATTGGCCGTTGTGAGGAGCTTTGAAATATCAAACAAGTTAATGAATGGAAAGTGTGTTTATCGATGTATTGGATTGGGCCATGACGCAGCATTTTAATTTGAAAACGTCCATCGGGGGAATAATCTAAAATATTAGTTTATCCACTAAAAAATAAAATATGTTAATAATCAGCTGTTTTAAGTTAGCGTTTCAATGCATCATGGGTCAACAGACAGCGTGTTAATTGCTCCGCCACTGAGGCAGATTCTGCTTTCTATTTTCACCGAACGTGTGAATACAATTTTACTCATATTTACACTTTAGACCAAGGCGTTAAGGTTTTAAGTAAGTGAACGCATTTTAAGCTATATATATATATATATATATATATATATTTATATATATATATTTATAAAGTCTCTATATCAGTTATTTATTGCCTAAATAAGGAAGAATTTACTTCATTAACGTCAAGATTAATTGAATACACATAGTAGACTAAACAGTTCTTGAATATCTTTAATGAACATAATGGAATTTAATGATAAACTCTTTAAATTAATAGAAAAGCTCTAATCCAATATAGTTAGGCCCATGGCAAATATTCAACAATTTTTGATATTACTATGCTTATGAAACCAAACTAAGTTCATCTAATGAAGTAATATATTATTTATTGTTTCTAAGTAGGACCGGGGCAATGATTTCATGACCCCTAGGCGAGACATAACATTTGTTTCTGCAGTGGTATATATACATACATATATATATATATACATATCTAGTTTGTTTGGTTCGGTTCTTAACAATTTTTAGATCCGAGCCATTCTATGGTACTTTTGATACATATTTTTTACAGTGTATCTTTTTCTTATTTAAAACACTATTACAAACAGGCTAAGCACCTAAATACAACCTTATCCTAATTCCCTATGTTAAACCACTAACCTGTACTAAATTAATTTAATCTTATTACTAAGTAGATGTTCATCGCCGGGACCTCTACTCTAAGCCCGATGGTGACCAGGGGGCTGTCAAACAACCTTTCTCATCTTTACCCAGGAGGTATGGTATAGTATAAATAAAACGAACTCTCTGCGTGAATAATAATAATAAAAATATAACAATTTCCTTTATTATAGTTCTGGCCAACAGTCGTAGACCTATAACAGGCCAGCACTGAAAAGTACACTAGTACCTTACAAATACAAATACTTACACGAGAAAATAAGATAAACAATAATAGCTGAATAATTATATATACTGATGAATAATTATGATAAAAATAGTAAATAATATTGATAAGAATAAAAATAGCAAATAGCTAAAGAGTATTTAAGCATACATATTTTAAAAGCAGTAACAATATGTAGAAGTAAATCAGAATATTGTAAATTTAAATATTATAGGCAAAACCTCTACAGGATAAATGATTGAAATGGGAGTTCCTTAAATAA
Organism: Timema shepardi; assembly: GCA_902151425.1. Classification (NCBI taxonomy): domain Eukaryota; kingdom Metazoa; phylum Arthropoda; class Insecta; order Phasmatodea; family Timematidae; genus Timema; species Timema shepardi. Next base: position 54,832 of record CABFVX010001421.1, on the reverse strand, counting down.
CTCTCAGAGTTTAGCTTTTCTTTTATGATAGAAGTCAAATTCGACAAATATAGTCTTGGTGCTCTGTATACAATGACCTGTAGAGCTCAATTAATGAGAGCTATTGAGAAAAAATAATTTAGGATTACAAGAAGCCCGAGAATAGATATAAAAACCTACATGATCAAGGGCAAATTTGCAAGAAATTTTGCTATTTAAAATATTAAATGAGGTTTCGAATTCTGTCATAATCATAATAAATCCGTTTATTAAAAAAATTATCATAGCACGCAGCGACAAATTTTCTTTGAATGTTTTCCAACCTGAGGGTGTCAGTTAAGGTAATGGAATTCCAAGAAACACTTGCATATTCTAACTTGGATCTAACCAGAACGTAGTACAGACATACAAAACAGTCAATTTTCTTAAATGATGAAGTTATATATTTATTTAACAAGGCTGAATTATAAACGGAATGAAAGTAAGTCCCGCACTCATTTGCAACTAATAAAGTATACGCTATAATCGTGCCATTAATTTCTAAGTTTGATGGTGATACTTTACTCACGATTATTTTTAACAAATTTCCAAAAATTCTTGGGTTTGCTTTTAATACTATTTTCATTTAGTTCATCCAAATGGCTCCATCTATTGTCAAAGTTGTTTTAACTAATTTACGAAAGTTTGAAAAATGTGAATAGAAATCACTATTGTATGTTTGAATTTTAAGCGTTGAAACCAAATTGGATATTTGGATGAATTTTGAATATTAATTTGAGTAATATGCATTTTGATTTCCCATTGAACTAATTTAGTGAATAATAATAATAATAATAGGGTGCCAAAATACCGGGGGGGAAAATAGTAAAAAGGTAAATAAATAAAATAATTAATGACACCTTTACCCCCTTAATCAATTTGCACAGTATTAATACTCCTCCTTCCCTTAATTTTCTCTTAATATTTTAAAAAGCTTTTTAGTAAGAACCGTCGACAAAGTGACGCCAAATGTCATAAAACCATAGGGGTGATTATATTGTTACTCAATCTATTAAATACATAGAGTATTTCTAAACTATCCACCCAAATTTAAACCACAGCATATGTGGGCAGAAAGAAACATATCATCCTAATAGAAAAATGTTTGTAAAAGTCACCTAGTATATTACTAGTGAAAGTTGAAGTCGCGACAACGCCGGGCATACGCAGCTGTAAATACGTACGTGTACAGCAGGTTGCCTATGAATAGGGGGTCACATCAATACAGGTGACGCTGGCTCGCCCTTTGGACACGTTGCTCGTGGCCGGGTACTTCTCACCGCCTGATGATATGCAACTTGTTGTACAAGTGCGTACTTACAGCTGTATACTCACGGGGCTGTTGCGCCTAACTTCCAACTTCCATTTAGTAGTGCAAGATGACTTTTCCGGATAATTTTTACTAGGATTTTCTGTTTCTTTCTTCACACAGATGCTGTGGTTTGAGTTTAGATAGTTTAGTAACACCTTCTATAGTTTTAGTATTAGATAGAAAATAGAGATTTTATTTCTTTATTTAAAAATAATTATTAGTGTGTTTTATTTAAATAATATTTTTTTAAATACTAAAATTATCATATTTAGTAGAAATGCACTCCTTGGACCTTTGGGTCCAAGGCAACCGCCCTGGTTTCGCCTAATTGACGGGCCCCAGGCCTATACCCGTTAAAATATCCTTTTTTTCTATGAAATTTAAAAAATACTGCCCCCCCCCAACTAGCGTGACCTTCTACTTCAACTTATAACACTTGTAATGAGAAAGTTAATTAATGAAGAAAGTTATGGTTTTTATGCACCCCCAAATATATTAAGAAAAATCAAGGCACGTGGTGCGTGTGGGTGATGGTAAGCGTGTGCACAACACTTTAGTTGTGAAACCTGTAGAAACAAGAGTTGAACGGGTAGATTACGTTCTGGTGGCCATGAACTTACCAGTTCCTTAAGGACTGAAAGTAAGTTAGCTAGAAAGCTAATTAGTGAATGCACAACTGATTAAAATACATCGAGTGCAAAAATATGTATTACAAAATAATACTTATGTACTAATTACAGTGTTGCGCAAATTACAAAGTATGCTATTGACCCCTTCAAACTAGAACCTGTGGAAACGCAGTCTAAGGCATCATATTCACAATACTATGAATTGATTGTGTTGAAAAGATCAAGGTTCGAATCTTGACCAGGCTCAGTAAGGGATGTCTCTACACGCGCGATTTATCACAAATGCGGGTACATTTATCATAACTACCCTCCTCTTCGTGTAACCTTGGATCAAGTCATTATGTGATTCTGGGTATTAAAACGTATCAACTAAATATCGGTGGTCGAAAGGTGTAAGGCGTCATTCTCATGCTAGACTTGAATGTTGGTGACGGGGAGATTAGGGGTTCGAATCTTGGTCGAGTGTACTGAGGGTGTTTTATTTTCTTAAATGGTTTCTCACTTTCCCTTCACGCAAATGAGGGTGAATTTCCTCATAAATTATAAAGTTTTTAAATTCCTACTCCCTTAACGTAGTTAATGAAAGCTCATAGTCCGAACGGGTACTAAGACTTGAGGATCCCCCTCCCTTACCACCCCACTCCCTTACCACCCCACTCCCTTACCACCCCACTCCCTTACCGCCCGACTCACTTACCACCCCACTCCCTTACCACCCCCATTTTCTTACTAACCCCTCCCTTACCACTCGACTCCCTTACCACCCCCATTTTCTTACTAACCCCTCCCTTAACACTCCACTTCCTTACCAACCCCTACCTTACCACTCCACTTCCTTACCAACCCCTCTCTTACCACTCCACTTCCTTACCAACCCCTCCCTTACCACTCCACTTCCTTACCAACCCCTCCCTTACCACACCACTTCCTTACCAACCCCTTCCTTACCAACCCCTCCCTTACCAACCCCTCCCTTACCACCACCTCCCTTACCACCCCATTTTATTACCACTCCACTTCCTTACCACCTCACTCCCTTACCACACCCATTTTCTTACCACCTCACTCCCTTACAATCCCACTTCTTCACCACCCCCATTTTCTTACCACCTCACTCGCTTACAATCCCACTTCCTTACCACACCCATTTTCTTACCACCCCCATTTCCTTGCCACCCCCTCCCTAAAACCACTTAAGCTTTTATATTTTAGTAAAATAGTCCGTCTCTCTTAATATTTCTATTTGTCTGTCTGACCTTCCTTTAAGAATGGTTTTCAATCTGATGCCTCACAATGGTCGATTAATATTCTATAATTACGAAACCAGCCCCTAAAAACGTCGGCGGAATTAGCATTCCTCCTATTACAATGGTTTGGTCTCCGAGTTTGAAGGTTTGGATCTCGACGTTTTCATATTATTCGCTTGGAAAGTCAAAGCTTAAATGCTAGCTATTGTATGTTAATTAAATCAATAATAGTAAACATATTAAAAGAGGATCGCCTACCGCAGCGTCGAGACGCGTTACTGACGTCCGGGAATCCCGCGTTATTAAAGAAGTGGTTTGTTGTATGAAAATATGGTTCACACACACAAAATGGAAGTGAAACGCACCGAAACTAATATAACTCTAGATGACGATGTAGAGCCATATGCCACGCAAATAATAAGAGGACGCATTAAAGATAAAGAATAAAAAAAACACCATCAATTCATTTGATAAACTGTAACGTTTAGAAATACATATTTTTGTGATGCCTTTAATTCTATGCAATATTTTTATTTATTTATTTTAATATCACACATATGTTTTAAGTATGTTTTATTATAAAGGTTTATTTATTTGTCAACGTCAGATACTACAGGTTTATAGATATAAATGTATTCTTTTTTAATGCTTTAAGGTGAAACAATTTCCTTTTATACAACAAAATAAAAAAGTTATATTAACTATAATAACCAATTTAATTTGCTATTGTAGGTGACCTGGTGGTCTAGGGGTTAAGGTGTCAGACTTCTGATCTGGCAGCCGGGGTTCAATCCTCGGTTCCGGCACAGATTTATCTGATTACCAAACCCTTCCTTCACCTCTGACAAGACATCTTGTGAATGTGGGGAATGCCAGGCCCCCACCGTGGTTCGGATTCCACGTTAAACTGTAGGTCCTCAATTTCATCTCACTATCACCCTACCATTACACATTAGCGTAAGTGCGTATAACCCGAACGGGTAGTAAGATGCGGTAATCATAATAATAATAAATTTCTAGTAATTATTTGCCAGATAAAAATGGTATATAGATTTATCTCACATTTTATTTGTCTGTTTAGTTAGCAGCCTAGTACCATAAAACAAGACTGTACCTTTACAGGGAAAATAATATGTGGACTATCAATAATATGCAATTTAATATGGGGGAGGGGGGCACAATACAAATTGTATTGTAATTTGTATGTTCCTACTCTCCTGTTTGTTCTCCTACTGGTAACATATCCACCCTATATCTGATCGACTATTCTAGCTCCTGTAGAAATAAAAGCAGGTACTTAATACACAAATGGCGATATTAGCCGGTAGGTCCGCATTTATATCGTGTATAAATAACACCAGATAATAAAAACTGTTTCCAACCCCACCGGTATCAAAACCAAATTCTCATAGGGGTTGTGTAACGAAGAAGAGGAGGGAGGGGATTTATCGTAATCTAGATTTGCATTATAAAGTTCCAAGTGTCGACAACATTGATCAAGTGATCAACAACCAGCCCCGTGGTATTGTGTTCATTGCACCTGGATACGTGTCTTGCGGCCTCGGGTTTGTTCCTAGGCTGGTATCCTGGGTATTTTTTTTTACCGAAAGGGGAATCACTCCAGCAGTCACCAGAGGTTGGTTAGTTAGGTTTAAGTTAGGTTAACTCAATTTGGGTTAGGTTAGGTTGGGTTGGGTTAGGTTGGGTTAGGTTAGGTTGGGTTAGGTTGGGTTAGGTTAACTCACGTTAGCTCCACAACTTCATATTCACTATCATCACATCATTTCATTGCGAGTGTGTGTAGACAACCTCCTTAGGTGTTCCCTGGGCTATGCACTGTGCTACCAGAGCGACTAATAGTCTACACACAAGGCTACCGGACCTGGATGTCATATCCCTACCAGTCAAATATTTAATTAAATGATTAAAAACAAATAACCCGCCTCGGTGGCGTAGTTGGCTAACGCGCTTGTCGTGTAGAGCTCTACTGCTGAGGATGGGGAGATCCAGGTTCAGAATCTCGGTCGGGTGAACTGGGGTGGTTTTTCCTAAATGGTTTTCCACTCTCCCTTCCACGCAAATGCGGGTTCACTTCCTCTAATTCAACCTTCCCAATTCCTAATCATTTAGAGTAATTAGTACTTAAAGCGTATAACCCGAACAGGTAGTAAGACGCGGTGCTAAATATTATTATTATTAAAAACAAATAAAAAAATTCTTATATTAAACAAGCAGAAGTACCCGGTATTACCCTTGGCATCACTTTTCTTTATTTCAAACCGACAGAAAAAAATCTCTTCAATTTATTTTTTCCGACCCTATTTTTATTAATTAAAAAAACACATCAAATCCAAATTTTAAAATTCTGGCTTCTAGTTGCACATGTTCGTGCACAGGGTTTACTGCTTTTTAAATTTCAAGCCTTTGCGTGCGGCAGAATATATCGTGCAACGTTCATGACAGACAAACTTCATTTTGTTAATATAGATAGTAGATAGAAGAAGAATAAAAACCGCTTCGGTCTAAGGCGCTAGTCTCGTAATGGACTAGACTGCCGATGACGGGGAGATCGAGGTTCGATCCCATTCGAGTGAACTAAGGGTGGTTTTTTCCTAAATGGTTTAACATTTTCTCTCACTATGCGAATGCGAGTACACTTCCTCTAAATTCTGCCTTCATCCCTAGATAACTATCGTAAATAGTGTATAGCCTGAAAGGTTAGTAAAACCTAGTAAAAAAAAAGAAGGAAAAATCATAAGATTAATATTTAACAAATTATGTAGTTACTTTAAGCCAGAGCTTCAGAATATTAATAATGTTGGCGTAATATTCCAATTTTAGATCGCATGCTTGCACAGTTGGTGGAATAGAAGTGGTGTCCAGATCGCACAGTTGGCAACACTGAGTCACGGTCGCACCAAGTTTAATGCTCGTGTCAAAGACCGGGATGGCGTGGAAAGTCACCCCCACCCTTCTCCCCTGAACATTGGATCCATCGGTCAACACGCCACTCAATAGACCCACCACCCACCTCCTAGTTCCATTCATACATCAGCGCTCCGTGCGGGGGGAACTTCCAACCTTCCTTTAATTACTATGTACGATTAAAACCAGAGCCGTTCCCAGATTTTTTTGGGGGGGAAGGGGTGAGGAGAGAATGGGGTGGGGGTTGAACGTGGGTATTTTCACTTTCAAAAGAATAATTGCTGCGGTATATAGGTGTTAAAAAAATTATAACTTTTCAAACGCATAAAGAAAATATATTTAAAATTATTTGTGGTTTGAAAGGGAACTGTTAAAAAAAAGTCTTACGTTGTGAGAGGATGAGTGTGGATTGAGTGACGAAGCAAATATATGAAGGTAGAGTGTATGGATCAAAAGGAAGGTGAAGTAAGCCATTTAAGACGTGGCTAAATGTGGTGGATGAATGTGTAATAAGATAAACATTAAGAGTTTTAAGAATAAAAAAAGAGCGTGTATACTCGGTGCACGGATGTTGTTGAAGCGAAGGGAATATGCAAGGATAGGGAAGTGTGGAGAAAGTTAGTGAGGATGGATTAAGAATGAAGTTTTTTTAGCTATATGTACAGTTTCTTGCCTACCCTGTGATTATGTATGTATATATGTATGTGTTTGTGTATATGTGTGTATGTATATATGTACTTAAGAAAGTATACAGAATATAATAACGATGATTTGAGGGATGAAACTGCGTAGCCACCAAAACATCTCTCTCCGCCAAGAACCTGATTAGAAAAGATTATAGATGACACTGCCAAGATTATGTGTTCCTTAACGAACAGGTTTTTTATTTAAATTATTTCTTGTTCGAATATTACCGCTCCGTTTGGATCATACCTCGAGTCACACTGGATTATGGGAGGAGCTGTAAGAAAATGCACCAGCATTCCCTCGAACAAATGGAAGGAAGTACCACAGTGAAAATGGCGCGCGTCGTGCCGAGATTAGGAAGTTATATCGCTAGCGGAGTGATATGGTGTTGTCTCCCGCACTCTCTCCAACGTTTGAGAACGTTTTACTGCAACCAACAAAAAAAAAGAGATTTATAGACAATAGAATCGAACTGAGACCGTTCAATCCTCACATGTAAACGTTCTTTTTTCTAACCACCCCGTATTACTACCAAGTTGGCTTATACGTTTATATACTTATTACGCTGATGGGTTAAGGATGAGTAAGGTTATATTTAGAGGAAGTGTACCCGCATTTGAGTGTAAGGTGGGTGGGAAAATTTAGGAAAAAACCCTTTAGTACACTTTACCGGGATCGAACCACGATCTCCCCATAATCAGCAGTTTAGTCTTTTGCGAGAGTAGCGCCTTAGACCATGCGTCCACCAAAATGGGTCAAATAGTAGATGTTGCAATACTTAAGCCACCTCGGTTTTTTTTAATAAGATTATTTTGGGCTTATTGCCTTTCCGGGCTCTCAGAATAGTTACATTCATGAGGAGAGTATAGTTGATAGGAAATGTACCCACGTTTGCGCGAAAGAAAAGCATAAAACAATATAAAGTACTAACTTTACCCGGTTGGGATTCGATCTCCAACCTCCCCATCACCAGTAAACCAGACTAGACGAGACCAATCCATTTTTTTCTCGTGACCAATAGAGCAGTTTTGTACGGGTTAAATTGTTTAGTGAAAATATTAGTAACACTCGACCCAGTTGGGACTACCTTGGGATTTTCAAAATATATTGTTTTATCTATTATTAGCTCTTTTCGAGCTCAGCGTTTTATATATAAAAAAAAGTTTCACAGTTCAAAATTGTTAATCCTAAATATGTCAATTCATTAAGTAAATCTTGATTATTTTTTTTAAATATTGTTTTATGTACTGTCCTGAACGTTTCATGATGAAAATATTCTTTTCTTAATGATCAATTTTGTTTTTTTGCAGACAATAAATGCGACAATTGCTTTGAATTTTTTTGTAGCTTTAGGCATGAACATAATTTTAATTGGTTTGTACAACCTATATTTTCAGAAATCAATCTATGTATGAATTTATATATATATATATATATATATATATATATATATATATAAA
>CABFVX010001421.1:0-20561 GCA_902151425.1 Timema shepardi | reverse complement strand
AGGGGAAGGGGGAGTAGGAGGGTGCTTAGAGCCTTTGAAAGAAAATTGAAAATGAACTTCAATTAACTGGAAAGTAATTTTAATTTCAAAGCTACTCTTTTAGTTATTAAGAGTAGATTACGGAATTTCATCCAAAAGATTATTTAATTTTAATATTGTATACTTTTGCTTTCTACTGTTCAGCCCCCTTTCTCCACTTGTATGTATGTGTGTGTGTGTGTGTGTGTATCTTTGTTGGTAGTAAAAACATTTTTTTTTCTACAAGTTGTAATTTAATTATTTAACACGAGATGTATTCTTTAAGCCAGCAGCCTGAAAGCTATTACGAAAATATTATAATTTTGTTTCGTTATCATTATAATTATTTTTTATTCTTTCTGCTTGGTTGGATTTTACTTGATAAAATCATTTTATGTTCTTGAATGTTTGTGTTTTTTTTTGGTAAAAGAAGAGGAGGAGATTAGGGGATGTATTGCGTATGTTTAGTGCAGTAATTAGAGCGTCCTCTATATTGGCCCTAAGCCACAACATCTCCTGTTCTTGTCTGAAGCTTCTAAGGATTATTGCAACCGTTATAATGGAGTGTGATATATTTACTGCCAGCAAAGACCCCAAAAAACAACGGACCTTTGCTGCAAAAGACACCCTCTGGGTTTGTTCTTCCGGTCGTTTGTTATGTCTTGTTATTACTCCCCTTCCCTCAACCCCTTCTATTCGGATATCTCTATTTTATCGTGGTTTTGTTTCACATTTCTCACTCATCCGGCCGCTCTTATTTTCGCTAAACCTTCTGCGTTTCCGTTTTATAATTCATTTTATTAAAAAAACACTATACAGTAACCGTTTTATATCTCTCCTGGTGTGGAAACGAAATATTTATAACATTTTCTACCCGAACAGATCAGAACAGGGTTTTCACGAGAATCGCGCTGGCTGCCACGTGAACTGAGGCGTCAAGCTCGAAACAGTGGTGTCTGGGTTCGAATCTCAGCTGGGTACACTAAGGGTGTTTGTTGTTGTTTCCTGCTATCCATTCATACGAATGCGGGTACATTCAATATACATTTTATCTACATTATCTCTATCCCATTGGTACAATTAATAAGTATGAGTAGTCTTTTAAGCCGAACAATAAATAAGACGCATTGGAAATAAAACCATATAACTATGTTGTCCGCTTATGAGGTGTATTATAAGAATAAAAACAATGTCTGACATTTATTGCTATCATAGTTAAAAAACACTCATTTTGTTAGCAAATCAATGTTGTCATGATAAAAAAAAGTGTTGTCAGCTTGTTAAATCCTGTTAATGTTGTTATAGCAATATAATCAGTCATGTTGTCAGCATATTAATGTTGTCGTGGCAGTAAAAATAGCATTGTTTTCAGTCAGTTGTAATGACAGTTAAAATATAAATGTTTTCAGCCAATTGTAATGACAGTTAAGATAGAAATGTTTTCAGCCAATTGTAATGACAGTTAAAATAGAAATGTTTTCAGCCAATTGTAATGACAGTTAAGATAGAAATGCCAATTGTAATGACAGTTAAGATAGAAATGTTTTCAGCCAATTGTAATGACAGTTAAAATAGCAATGTTTTCAGGCATTTGTAATGACAGTAAAAATAGCAATATTTAAAACCATTTGTAATTACAGTAAAAATAGCAATGTTTTCAGCCATTTTTCATGAGAGTAAAAATAGCAATATTTAAAACCATTTAGTTTACTCTTGACAACACAAAATTCATCGATGTTTTCAACCAGTTAGTGTTGTCATGACAAAAATAACACTCAATCTTGTCAGCCAGTTAGTGTTTCCTTGGCGGACTGAGTTGACTATAACAATGATCCCAAGGGCTGTACTAGACTGAGCTTGTTTGAAGCCGTGTGCCGTGAGATTATCTTCTCTCCAAAAGTCCACGTCAGCCTTATAAAACGAATCAAGCAACAGACACAAAGGGTGCAACCCCCGCTGATTACAGCCATCCTTTTAAGGTTTAATTTGTAGGGGCGTAATTTCGTTAACGCAGTTTATCACGGCACTCTATTTTCACGCCTTTGCCCCTGACGGTCTCTCGTTTTAGTCGTGTCGAGTAAATGCATAAATTGCAGGGGTGGGAGAAGAAATGGAGCAAGGGAAATACCCGACGTTAGTATTCCTGCATTGGCTCTGTACTGAGACATTACTTATCTTTAGGTGACCTGGTGGTCGAGGGGTAAGGTGTCAGACTTCTATGCTGATGGCCGGGGCTCAATCCTAGGTCCCGGCACAGATTTAGCTGATTACCAAACCTTTCCTTCCCCTCTCACAAGACATATTGTGAATGTGGGGAATGCCAGGCCTCCACCGTGGTTCGGATTCCACGTTAAACTGTAGGTCCTCCATTTTGGTCCTCCATTTCATCTCACAATCACCCTTCCATTACACATTAGCGTAAGTGAGTATAAACCGAACGGGTAGTAAGACGCGGTGCTAATAATAATAATAATAATAATAATAATAATAACACTTATCTTTTAGTGACCTCACCAAATTTGATAGAACCTTCATCCCCTGAGTGAGATAGTTACCCTCATTTTCTACAAATAGGGTTTGAGTCCCATGTCCGGGTGTTATTTTTCAATTTAAAGAACACCATAACTCGACAGTGGAACATTAGATTTGTTTGGTGGGTCATCTGTCACCCTGACCTAAATAAACCAAACTTGGTGAAATAACCGACCTTCATCAAGATTCACTGGGTTATGATAGTTGTTTTTTAAAAGTTAAATCGAAGCCTTGGGATAGTTATTTTTAGAATATAAATCGTGATGGGCTAGCGTCTGATCGTTGGATTATTCCTCGATGTCTGTGGGGTTAGCAATACACCCCGCGACTCAAGACAAAAAGGGAAATCGTCTCTTTTTTTTTTCGGTCAAATAGTACAAATGAAGGTGTCTTATCCGACTCGCGTTTTCTCAGTCAACCAGTATGGGGTTAAGTTAATAATCCTTTCTTGCGATTTAACAGCTACGAGACGACAAGCACACCAACTCAGGATTTTATTATAGATTATATAACTACCATTATTACTTTTATATAATTATTCACGTTGTCCGTACTGGCCTAGGGTTCCTGTTCACTATTATTATCACCGCGTCTTACTACCCGTTCGGGTTATACGCACTTACACTAATGTGTAATGGTAGTGTGATTGTGAGATGAAATGGAGGACCTACAGTTTAACGTGGAATCCGAACCACGGTGGAGGCTTGGCATTCCACTCATCCGCAAGTTGTGATTAAGACACGTCTTTGTCAGAGGTGAAGGAAGGGTTTGTCAATCAGATAAATCTGTGCCGGGACCGAGGATTGAACCCCGGACGCCAGCACTGAAGTCGACATCTTACCCCTAGATCACCAGGTCACGCCCCACGTGCTGTTATTTACCTTCTTAGAGAACTGGGATGATTAAAATGTGATTTTACCAAGAATTAATACAATCTAGTGACTGACGCGGAATAATTACGGTCCTAACCCAGATTCGGTGGTTAACATTATACATATATATATATATTTCGATAAACGCAGGTCCTGACTGCTCGGTGACTACTACACGTGTATCCTCATCTTGGTCTTCCAATAGGGTTGTTGACGAAGACTTTGCTTCTAGAACATTTGATTAACGTGTTGAATTCGTCCCCCCACCCCCTACTTGTTCCTCGAGAAGATTTTGCCCGGGTTGCCGATATAGAGAGACAGAAGGACGTTGCACCACGTAGATATTTACTGAGACATATAATGCAAATTAATTAAATTTCGAATATTATTATGTTGGATTAGATCTGATTATCTCTATTAATTGATAAAAAAGGAATATGTTAAATACAATCAACCAACGATGTAAAGAAATTAGAATTGAATGGTTTCAAGCGAAAAGTCGCAAATAAGCCGCGTGTGGAAGCTCATTCTTGAGATTGAGAAGGTTGAGACGTAATCACACCTTCGTGTGTGTGTGTGTGTGTGTGTGTGTGTGCGCGCGCGCGCGCGTGCGGTACGTAATCCTTGTGTATTTTAGCTCTAGTTTTTTTCATTCTTTTGTGTTTTTTTAATATATATTATTTTGTTATACTTCAGCTTAATTGTACTGGTTAAGTGTAAGAAAAGGCAGTAGCCTTAACTTCGCCACTAAAGTCTAATTATTATTATTACAATCGTTACAGTATTTTAAAACATTACCCACAATTAAGTATTTCAATAGAACAACTAAATTTATGAATGTTATATTCATTTAATATGCAATGATAATCTTATCATAAACGTCAGTTGGATATTAACCTACCTGGTGCCCCAAAACCATACAATAGCATCTAGTGCCTGCTAATAAATAACACACGGATATTAAGTTGAATCAAGAAGTATATTGAGCCGGCTAGGATCAGAACTCATGATCCGCTGAGAACATGCCAATTGCGGTTGAAAGGTATAAGGTCAATGATTCATACATGGTTCGGAGCACTTGTAACGGATGGACGGGGGGCGCCAAAGATAGGAGCACCGTGCTTACAGGACCTTCGGGTTGACGGTGGGAAAGCGCAATACTAGTTGGACGTCTTGAACCACACCATCATCGCCTACAAAACTTTCTGGCCATTGACAGTCGAGTGCAATACTAGTTGGACGTCTTGAACCACACCATTATAAACTAAAAAACCTCCAGTTCAATGTTAGTAGAGTGCAATACTAGTTAGACGTCTTGAACCACACCATCATCGCCTACAAAACCTCCAGGCCATTGACAGTCGAGTGCAATACTAGTTGGACGTCTTGAACCACACCATCATCGCCTACAAAACCTCTAGGTCAATGTTAGTCAAGTGCAATACTAGTTCGACGTCTTGAACCGCACAATCACCGCCTATAAAACCTCCAGGTCCACGTTAGTCAAGTGCAATACTAGTTGGACGTCTTGAACCGCACCATCATCGCCTACAAAACCTCCAGGTCAATGTTAGTCAAGTGCAATACTAGTTTCGACGTCTTGAACCGCACCATCATCGCCTACAAAACCTCCAGGCCATTGACAGTCGAGTGCAATACTAGTTGGACGTCTTGAACCGCACCACCATCGCCCGCTGGTAGTAGGCCTACTTTTAATAATTACTGGCTGAAACATTAATGTATTGTTGCAGCAACATTCGTCTGAAAACCTTCTCGTTTTCAGGGAGACGAAGGAGACAGTTTGGGCGTGGTGTAGGGGGTGTTTATGAGGGGCGGAGGGATGTTGTGACGCTCCCGAAAGCAACTGGCTCTGAACGCCTTACGATACTGTATCTTCTCCCGGTTCATACTTCACGACGAATACTGCCGCAGTGGTTTTTTGCAGCCCCTCGCCCCTTGCTATCCCCACAAAACCGCAAACTGTGTTCCAGTTTCTTCTGCCTCCTCTGTTCGAGCTGCTGCTCTGGGACATCGCTGTGGTGGCCCCCTCCCCCCCTAGCTACAGATGTCACCGACAAATGTACACGGTTTAAATGTTACCCAGTTCACTCTCCTCTCACCTAATTTTTTTAAGCGGAAAAGGAAAGGGGTGGGATGACAAGATGAATAATAACCCTGCCCCCTCTACTCTCTTATTTATAACGACATAATGGCTAACAACGGATTATCCGGACGCGAGATTAAAGAGGAATTTTTGTCCACAAGTTTCTAGCTTTGTTATAAAATGTGTCTGCAAATTTCAGTAGATATTCTCTTGATCCAGGAGTCCAGTGGTTAGTGAAGAGTCGACTACTGAGATATCCTTGATATTCCCACCGACACTGAGGGTTTCGTGGTCTACGATGTTTGGCTCACAATAGACTGGAGCTTCCCGGGGATTTTGTGCACACTTTTCGTACAACTGACTCTGCTGGTTAAAATATTATTAAAATCCTAGCCTCCCCTTTATAGTTGTTTAGTGAGGAATCCCTTTTATCTCTGTTACGATTATGACCATTAAGATAAAGCTATCCGCTTCGGTAGTTGCGTAGTAGTTATTTTCAATCCGTGGTACGTGGCGTATTCATTAGAGATACGATATATTAGTGGTGTCCTTTTTTATTAGTTCCAAGTAAACCTAATTTGAACTTATTATAACAAAAAACGTGTGTTTTTAAACAAAGCTCAGCGCAGCGTTCTTATTATATATTACAAGCAATATTTGCTATACACGAGTATTTTCAGTGTCAAAACTATTTAACAATCTACTGTGGAGGTATCTATTATTCACACGAAAGTGCAAATGCTACTGAAAGATCCGCTATGAAGTGATCTATTCTTCACACAAAAGTGCCAATGCTACTGAAAGATCCGCTATGAAGTGATCTATTCTTCACACTAAAGTGCCAATGCTACTGAAAGATCCGCTTATGAAGTGATCTATTCTTCACACAAAAGTGCCACGCTACTGAAAGATCCGATATGAAGTGATCTATTCTTCACACAAAAGTGCCAATGCTACTGAAAGATCCGATATGAAGTGATATATTCTTCACACAAAAGTGCCACGCTACTGAAAGATCCGATATGAAGTGATCTATTCTTCACACAAAAATGCCACGCTACTGAAAGATCCGATATGAAATGATCTATTCTTCACACAAAAGTGCCACGCTACTGAATGATCCGATATGAAGTGATCTATTCTTCACACAAAAGTGCCAATGCTGCTGAAATATTCACTGTAGAATCATTTCTTAAGCATGTTCAAAATCACTCCATTTCGACTTTCCTTTCCACTTAAATGTGAGTGCACAGACCACGCTCCTATTCGATGCACCGAAGTATGAGCGGGCCTTAAGGTGGGAGCTAAGAGCACACTCTTTGCAGTTTTTATATCAAAACCTTTTCTGGCCAAAATAAATCAAATATTTCTTCAGTAGAAACATAGAGTTTAATCATCTTCACTTGGCGATCTCAATAGTTCTTGAATATTTGTCAAGTGTGTCCTGGAATTTAATGACATTTCTTCTTAAACTTTTTAAATTATAATAAAATGCTTATTTTCTCAAGATAAATATTCGACAACATGTTAATATCACCCACCATGTGAAGAAACTTAACCTGCTATGTCCATACTGAAGCGATGTGTTATTTATTTTGGAGGAAAAAATGTGTTGATAAAAACGCATTATATACATCCCCACCTTAAGGCAAGCTGCACCACTGATTTATAAACTAGTTATTCCATATTCCTTACAATTATTATTATCATCACCACGTCTTACTACCCGTCCGGGTTATACGCACTTACGCTAATGTGTAATGGTAGGGTGATTGTGAGATGAAATGGAGGACCTACAGTTTAAAGTGGGATCCGAACCACGGTGGTGGACTGGCATTCCCCACATTCACAAGATGTCTTGTCAGAGGTGAAGGAAGTGTTTGGTAATCAGATAAATCTGTGCCGGGACAGAGGATTGAACCCCGGACCCCCAGCGCAGAAGTCTGACACCTTACCCCTAGACCACCAGGTCACCTACTTCCTTACAATTAAATAACCCTATTTATCTGGTCAAGTTTATATCTGTGGAGGCACTGGGCCTATACAAAATTGGGTACACTTAACATTAAACCAATTTTTTTTTATTTACAACATTTTTTCCTTTTAAATTATAAGGTTTTCTTTAACAAAATTATCCATTAAAAATCATTGTTAAAGATATTATTAACTAAAGAAATTCGCACCCCAACGAGAAAGTGACACAATTCAAAAAAATTGTCGATAATGAGTTAAACGAAAAACCGCGGGAAGATTCACCAATTTGGTATCCACCTTTATAAACGACACATCTTTAGTTACAAATTTGACCGCTAGACAGTAGGTGAGTCACTTTTTTTTTTCTTGATCCGATTTAACACTAACTAAACCATGAACAGTGTCACTTCAGAGTTTGAATACTTAAGGCTATGTTTGTTGAAGAAGAAAAATTACATTATTTTAGCAAAAATAAAGTTAGACGAGTCTTCATTAAGAAAAAAATTAACCAAAATGAGCAAGAAAAGTAACTCAACTATTAATAAGAAAACCACAAATAAGAAAAAAATACTTTAAATTGAGCAAGGAAGGCGATTTAACTTAAAGTGTTTAGTTTTATTAGCTTTGGTGACGTCGATAGCAAGAAATTATCTTATTATTATCTTTTATATGAATAAAATTAAGTTTGTCTGTCTGTTTGTCTGTCTGTCTGTCTGTCTGTCTGTCTGTCAAGAGCGTTGCGCGATATTTACCTTACGCAAAGGACTGAAATTTTAAAATTAGTATTTCATGTGCACAAACATATGCACCCTCTAAGCTGGAATTTTAAAATTTGGATTAATTTTTTTAAATTAATTAAAAAATGAGTCGTAATAAATAAAATGAAAAGATGTGTTTCCTTCTAAAGCAAAGAAAAACGCAATCCATTGCATGGCTACCACAAGCAAGGCCGGGTACTTATGATATTATTGTATAAAAGTAAGCCTATAGTTCCCACTATTACCATAGGTATTAGTCTATAATGTTAAATGACACTCCGGCATTTTTATACAACTTATTATTTTTAATTTCTCTCTACACCTATGAAACAAATAAAAAAAATGTTTTCTCAATGCCGTCTGTCCGTCTGTCTGTATCTTGGGCTAGAGCCGAAACTATTTTACATATTAAGCTATAACTTGATATCAGGGATTTCATAAGGACCCCCCGAGGTTTTTTTTTTGAATTAGATGTCTAACCCTAAATTTAAGGGTAGTTTACTGAAGGGCAAAAAAACAAAAACAGATTTTCTCTAAATTCACTCTATCGATTTTGATAAAATTTTATATCTAGACACTGTTTATTATTATAAACACGATGGCGATTCTCATTTACTTATGAAAATGACTCGGAGGGTACTTTACATAGAGGCCATTTTACAATTTTGATCATTTCTCGATAACTATTTGAGATACGAAATAAATTATCATTGTAAATTTGTAATACTATTAAAGATATAATTTTTTTGTCTATGTTTTTTTATAAAACCAATAGTTTCTGGGCTATAAACAAATATATACACTTTTTAACTCAGATCTTTGAAAATGAATTTGATTCTTATGCTCTTTGGAGCACAAAGATGTTTCTCTTTTCTCAATTCTTTTGTAACAATGTTTCTAGTCCTAGCGCCATAGAGTAAGTAACAGTGTATATTATTTCATTTATGCTCTTTGGTGGACAAAGATGTTTCTCTTTCCTCAATTTTTCTGTAACAGTGTTCCTAGTTCATAATGCCATAGAGTAGCAGTGTATATTATTTCATTTACGATCTTTGGTGTAGTGTTTCTACAACAATGTATAAACCAGACCTATTAATTCGTTTCACAAATCCTACTCGTTCTTAGTAAATGTCTATCTTAAGATAAAAGCTAGAGAGTCTGTGTGGTGTGCTGTACCATTTTTTTTTTAGTTTTTTTCTCTCTCCTGATTTTCACTTTTTTTTGTCGTACTTTTCTCACTGTGGTGCGATATTGTCATCACAATAAATTATATGTATTTTAAAACACACAAATATTCTCAAATATTATTTTTTCTCAAGGTCCGTACGTTAACCCCTGTCATCTTCCCTTAAATCCGGGCCCGCCTTATTAAAATATGCTTCTAGTAAAATGGCAATGCACGATTTATTTAAATCTTGTCATCAGGCCTCAGTGAGTGATACACCTCCTATGTGAGGTGTTAGCACTATGTAATACCGTTTAGTTTTTACTATCTATATATGTTCTAATAGATTTTATAAAATTTTCAAAACCCTGTCGTCAGTAATTTATCCTCAAATTCTTTTTTTTTGCATCTGAAAAACAAGTATAAGGTTTTATTTACTATGTAAAATATCCCCCAGATGCTCATTTTGAACAAAATTGGTCGAACTATTTTCGAAAAAAATTCAAATATCCAAAACTCAGCAATCTATAAATTATATTTGAATTTCATTTTTCATTAAAATAAAAAAATTAACAAGTATAAGAGTACAATATTAATGTAATTTAAAATATTCCCTAGAAATCCATGCTTAACAAAATTTCTAGATCAATTTTCAAAATAGTTCCATATTAAAAAAAATCAGTCATTAGTAAACTACCCTTAATTTTAAAGCTAGAATCAAAATCATGATTTTGCCTCGTGCTATGGGCGTATACAATCTAAATATAAAGTTTGAAAGGTATTGACATAAAGATTTGTTAAAACAACTTTTTTGAATTTGGGTTCATATTAAATCTCGAGATAGTGTTTTTTCTTCATGATTTCATTACTTTATCTATACGATAAAGTAATAACAAAATAAAAATTGAATGGGGATTGTAGGTAATGACACTTCAACATACTTTGTACACACATAAAAACATATTTGCATAAATAATATTTGTCTGAATAAAATAAATATAAGGCACCCGATTTTATGACTTTCGACATTTTCCAAGTGATTGCATTCATCGTGAACGCACGTCAACAAAATGATGCGTAGCTTCAAGCAAAGCAGATAAAGCTGGGAGGGCTCTAGAAATATTCCACGAGGACGAATAGTACAACAATAAATGGGAATATTCTCCGTCTCTTTCTTCCTCCTCTTCCTCACTACGCCATCTTTACACTATGGAGACGGAGGGAAGAGAAAGGAGCAGAATGCAATAAGATTTCCACCCCGACGAACAGCGGCTTTAATCTCCATGGGAGTATTCTCGGCGACTGCCGCATCATCTTGAAGAGTGGGTGAATGAGAGACTGGAATTATAGACTTGAGATCTGATTCCGTACCTCTTTGGAGATATCTCTCTGCTACCGAGTACTCTCAGGCCGCCATGTTGGACTACCTCACGATATTATTACCATACTACTAACGGACCAATATTAATACTTTTTTTGTGCGTTTCGTTTTATTATTATTATTATTATTATTATTATTATTATTATTATTATTAGCACCGCGTCTTACTACCCGTTCGGGTTATACGCACTTACGCTAATGTGTAATGGTAGGGTGATTGTGAGATGAAATGGAGGACCTACAGTTTAACGTGGAATCCGAACCACGGTGGAGGCCTGGCATTCCCCACATTCACAAGATGTCTTGTCAGAGGTGAAGGAAGGGTTTGGTAATCAGATAAATCTGTGCCGGGACCGAGGATTGAACCCCGTTCGCCAGCATATGTCTGACACCTTACCCCTAGACCGCCAGGTCACCTAATAATAATAATAATAATAATAATATTTAGCACCGCGTCTTACTACCCGTTCGGGTTATATACTTTGAGTACTGATTACTCTAATGGATTAGGACTTGGGAAGGTTAAATTAGAGGAAGTGAACCCGCACTTGCGTGAAGGGAGAGTGTAAAACCATTTAGGAACCCCCCACCCCCAGTTCACCCAACCGAGATTCGAACCTCGATTTCCCCGTCCTCAACAGTCGAGCATCAACACGACAAGTGCGTTAGCTAACCACGCCACCGAGGCGGGTAATTTCGTTTTAATTTGGAATATTCATAAAGTCTTTTTTTATACAAACATCTCTCATTTTCATGTTTTGCGTCTTACTATCCACTTAGCTTGGCCTTTTATTTATATTAAATGGTGCATAGATGAGGAAGGTAAATTTAGAGGAAGTGTACCTATAATTGCGTGGCTGGAAAATAGATAATTTTTCACAAATGGCTTTCTAAGTATACCTTTCTGCGGGCTAAAACCCAACCCCCGTCACCGGCAAATCATACAGACACGTACTCCATTGCGGGTAAACTAGCTTCTTACAAACCAGCTTAACGTATGACAGCACATTTAGTATTGTTAAAGCGGCTGAATGGTATTAGGCGTCACTATCGTGTTAGACTGGCTTGCTTATTGGGAAGTCTAGGTTTGAATCCCAGTCGGGTCTACTGAGGATGGTTTCCCCTAAATGGTTTCACACTCCTTACATACAAATGCGGGTAGTGTAACTCTCAAACTCGCCTCAGTGGCGTAGTTGGCTAACGCGCTTGTCGCGTTTAGCTCGACCGCTGAGGACAGGGAGATCGAGGTTCGAATCTCGGTCGGGTGAACTGGGGGTGGTTTTTCCTAAATCCTCTCACTCCACGCAAATGAGGGTTCACTTCCTCTAATTAAACCTCTCCAATTCCTAATCCAGTAGAGTAATTAATACTTAAATCGTATAACCCGAACAGGTAGTAAGACGCGGTGCTAAATATTATTATTATTGTAACTCTAAAATACTTCCTTTCTCATCCCTACCCAATTAGAGTAACTATCATATATGTGTATAACCTTAACTGGTAGTAAGACTCGGTGATAAAATAAACACATTCAAACATTTCCAATCTCGGCGTAAATAATTGAATATTTGTGTACTAGCAAGAAACCCTACACAAAAAGTGAGTTTATGATCTGAGATACAGGTAAATACTTTTATTAGATATTTTTTATGATTGTTATTATTATTATCACCGCGTCTTACTACCCGTTTGGGTTATACGCACTTACGCTAATGTGTAATGGTAGGGTGATTGTGAGATGAAATGGAGGACCTACAGTTTAACGTGGAATCCGAACCACGGTGGAGGCCTGGCATTCCTCACATTCACAAGATGTCTTGTTAGAGGTGAAGGAAGGGTTTGGTAATCAGATAAATCTTTGCCGGGACCGGGGATTGAACCCCGGCCGCCAGCACAGAAGTCTGACACCTTACCCGTAGACCGCCAGGTCACCCTATGATTGTTATCATTTTTGCGCGTCCGGGCTACTACTATTGTAGCCCAGTAGGGGAAGGACTAGCCCGTACTACGTACTAATGTACCGTTGCACAAGGACGCCCAACTGTACTAACTGTACATTCTTTCCGTGAAGGCTCTTTCCCTGTCCCGATGAGATTATGGTGATGGTGATAGTTAGTATGAGGGTGATAGTGATTGCGTAGTATGAGGGTGATAGTGATTGCGAGTATGAGGGTGATAGTGATTGCGAGTATGAGGGTGATTGTGATTGCGAGTATGAGGGTGATAGTGAGTATGAGAGTGATAGTGAGTATGAGGGCGATAGTGAGTATTAGGGTGATAGTGAGTATGAGGGTGATAGTGAGTATGAGGGTGATAGTGAGTATGAGGGCGCCCAATATACCAGTCTGGAATCGAACCAAGGACACCTAGGCTCGTAGCCAGGTGCACTGACCACTACACCACGGGGCCGGTTATTCAAATAAATAATTGTTTAAATCAATTATTTCTCAGTTTATAAATATTCACTATGAGAAAGAAATGTGAATATTTAAAAAACTGATCTAGTGGATGTATCGAAGAAAGGAAAGTTTAGGAGCGTTTTCGATATAAAGGAAAGACAAAATGTTTAAAGCCTCTAAGCAAAAGTGTCGGCTAGTTGCATCTCACGCGAGTCCTTTGCTACATTCACTGGACCCGTTCGAAATTCTAACATTCACTTTACCATAACCAGCAATCAAGTGTGCGACTTTGACACCTTAGACCGCGTGAACACAGATGCAATGTTCTTTACGTTTAGAAATGATTTAATAGCTCCTCGACGCTGTAATAACTGTGGAACCGACAGCGATGTTTTCTCTCTCGGCATCGCGTCTTATTATCCTTTTAGGCTTTACGCATGCGTAATGATTACACTAATGTGTTAGGGATGAGTAAGGTTGAAATTAGAGGAGGTTGGCCCTCATTTGCGTGGGGGGAGAGTGGAAAACCATCCGGGAAAATCCTTCTTCAGCACACCCAAACTTAATTTGAACCCCGATTTCATCGGCAGTCTAATCTATTGTGAGAGTGACGCCTCTATAAAAACGATAGATGTGTCTGTCTGGAGCAAAAAGGAGCTAATTACCAGACTTCTACCTTAACTCACCTGAGATACGTGTTCCAATCGAACTTAGTTCTAAGCGTAAACTATTCCGGGTGTGAAAAAGCAGGTCAACTAGATTTATGCGGGAATCAAAGTTCACTCTAACTGCGGTTCCAAACACTAATCCTCTACTTACATTTAGTGCCTATAATAGGACATAGCTCACTTCGATGGCCGCATGGTTCAAACATGCTACTCTTTCAGTAGGCTAGACTGCCGATTACGGAAGATGGAAGCTTGTTTATTGGTCGGGTGTACTGAGGGTGATTTTTCAAAAATTATTTTCCATTCTTCCTTCATGAAAATTAGGGTAAACTTCTTATAAATGTAACCTTCATAATCTCTAAAACCATTAGTCTATATTCCATTCACGGTAGGAATTACTCTCTGAAAGGTCTTTTTTCCTACCAATATCCTATTATATAGTAGATTTATGGTAGGGAAAAAGGCCTTTCAGAAGTCAATTCCTACCGTAAATGGAATATAACTAGCACATAAGCGAATAACGTGAACGGTTAATAATACGTGGTGCTAAATAAAAATAAAACATAGCTGTAGTGTCAATTTTTAATATTTCTACCGGGTTTTTGAGAGACTTATTATGTTTAGTTCATCTGGTTTCAGAATGATCAATATTTATATCCATAAGTTTTCCCGGTTGTACCTCCAAAATGACTCCATGGAAGTAGCCATTTTTATAGTTTATTCTTTTACCCGGAACAAGTGAATTAAACTCAATTTGTAATAGAACCTACTCTAGTTTATTGAATTTGGTTTATTTTCTATTATTTTATTAACTAAAATTCCCACCCCTCTTCAAATGCTAGTTTCACCGTACCTCCAAAATGACCTCGCCAAAGTACCCTCCCTTACTAGTTACTCTATCTACCCCTGTATGGAAGAGCCAACGACGCAATCTCAATTCAAGAGCGGAGAATTCTCTGCAACGGATTTACTTTCTTTAACTATTACTAATAATTCTATTCAGTTAAAAGGATGGAATTTGAGCAAGATCTACCCTAAGTATGATCTCCTTCCATGGCCCAAACAAACGCAAAATGGGGTATTGGAGCTTGACAGAGAAAGAGGATAAGAGGGGAGAGATATAAAGTCAGGGTGAAAGTTAAATGAGAAACAAGAACCTCCTAATCTCTCTTTTGCATGTTGACTCCATAATCCGATGTGATAAGGATTAATATTAATAAGTTTTATTAATAACCGCGTTTCGCTGTCTGTTCAGGTTATATGATAATTGCTCTAAAGGGTTAGGGATGAGGTAGAAATCATTTTAGAGGTAATATATCCGTATTTGCGTGGAAGGAGAATGGAAAACCATTTAGGGAACCCACCATTAGTAGACCCTACCGGGGTTTGAACCCCGTTAATCCCGTCATCAGTAAGTCAGTCTAACACGAGACGACCACTGAAGCGGGATAGCTGTGATAAAAAGGACAGAAACTAAATGACTCAATTATTTATGTTATTAATAATTACTGTACTATATTTATAATGTGAAATTCTTTCTCTTACATTTCAACTTCTTAGTATTAAAAGAAAAGAAAAATGAAACATTGATACATTTAATAAAATTTAGCAAGAAGAATTTTAATAGCTTTTTTTTTCTGTTTGAGATTTTGTTCTATTAACGTCTATTACCCGCATAACTGGTCGTATGGTCTAATGCGTCTCTTTCACTATAAACGGGACTGATGATGAAGGGAGATCGGGGATAGAATCCCGGTCGAGTGTACTGATAGTGTTTTTGTGATTAATGCTTTCTCCCTCTACGTAGATGCGGGTACATTTCATCTATTGTTAACCTTACTCATCTCTTACTCACATAATGTTTACCTTACTCATCTATTACTCACCTAATGTTTACCTTATTCATGTCTTACTCACCTAATGTTTACCTTACTCATCTCTTACTCACCTAATGTTTACCTTACTCATCTCTTACTAACCTAATGTTTACCTTACTCATCTCTTACTCACCTAATGTTTACCTTACTCATCTCTTACTCACCTAATGTTTACCTTACTCATCTCTTACTCACCTAATCTTTACCTTACTCATCTAATGTTTACCTTACTCATCTCTTACCCACTAGCGTAATTAAAATATATGCGTTAAACCTGAAAGATTATTAAGACGTGGTACAAAAAAAAAGGTATTGGCCCAAGACAAAGTGCCATTAGGTTAGTTGGACCACGATCACTGGCTGGGAGGACTATCGTCATAGCTCAGTCGGGTCACGATCACTGTCCGGAAGAATTATCGTCATAGCTCAGTTGTGTCACGATCACTGTCCAGAAGAATTATTGTCATAGCTCAGTTGGGTCACGATCACGATCCGGAAGAATTATTGTCATAGCTCAGTTGGGTCACGATCACTGTCCGGAAGAATTATTGTCATAGCTCAGTTGGGTCACGATCACGATCCGGAAGAATTATCGTCATAGCTCAGTTGGATCACTGACCAGGACTATAACAGTAACTAGACCTACATGTAGGCCTATATATGAATTCAGCCCCACCAATCTATGTGGCTCATATTAGGCTAGGCTTGTTTAGGTTGGGCTAGATTAGCTTAGTATTTTGTTGTGTCTTTCTATTCACCACTTGCTGTTTTTCGCTCAGCTTGAGAAAACATTTAAAACCATCCTAAATTTAGCCCCAGAACAGTCTGGACTGAGTTAGTACATCAGTACGCCTTGTTTACAATTCTGGAGAAGGAACTCCTGACCCAACTGTAATACAGCCAGCCGAAATCAATTTATCAACGTGAAACCATAATAACATAAATTACAGTAGCCCCGTGGCCTCTTTGGTGCTGACTGACAGCTCACAGCTGACTTCTGACAGTCAACATTTAGGTGTATACCTAAATTTCGACCGTCAGAAGTAACAGCTGCTAAACACATGTTTTTGCAGATCATATGGTTCGGCGTAGGGATACATAATTTGGTATGGTAATTTTTCAAAGCCATCGGCTGTGAGCTGCAAGTCAGCACCAAAGAAGCCATGGGGCTACTGTAGTACCAAAAGCGCTAATAAAGAAGATGTAAAGCCTTTTCAAACTCCGATCTTCTTCACATGCTACTTTTTTNTTTTTTTTTTTTTTTACAGATCCAGGTCCATCCTCTTCATTTCTAGTTTAATTGATTTTTATATCGTATTACCATTTTTCAAGTAACACACATGATCCAACAAAAACTTATCTTTTCTCTACTTCACATACATTATTATTTCCAACTGTAGTTTATCTGTTATTTTCGTTAATCTCAATTTAGTCCTACCCGCCTCGGTGGCGTAATTGGCTAACGCGCTAGTCGTGTTGAGCTCAATTGACGAGGACGGGGAGATCGAGGTTCGAATCTCGGTCGGGTGAACTGGAGGGTTTTTTTCCTAAATGGTTTTCCACTCTCCCTCCACGCAAATGCGGGTTCACTTCCTCTAATTCAACCTTCCCAATTCCTAATCCATTAGAGTAATTAGTACTTAAAGCGTATAACCCGAACGGGTAGTAAGACGCGGTGCTAATTAAAATAATTTAGTCCTGATTTATTGATGTTTTACTCTAGTTGTATTAGAATGTTAATTCAACGTAAAACTTAAAATAATAATTTGTGTAGCGATAAATTGACTATGTATGGAATCTTCTTTGTGGTTATCATTTTGTGGCCAATAAAATAATGAGCACGTAACAAACAACTCTCATTCCCATTCGTGTTTGTTATGTAGACGCCTGTCTATACTACTGCCAAGCAATTTGCTTGACTGCTCTGTACGGTGGCTTGCCTACTGAAACCTTGCAGGTGTTACCGTGAATACATAGTACGAATCTTGTGATTACTTTGTGCCTTTCTACGCGTACACTCACGTTGAAGCATTCATTCCATTAAAGTTGAATAGAGGAACAACTTTACACAATGGTGGCTTTAAACAGGTACTGAATTGAATTGAAAAGTATCCAAATTTTTGTTTCAAAAAAGTCCTTGAACACTCGGGCGACGAAAACTGTTGATTATTCTAATTTTACGTGAAAAACTTAAGGCACTAAAATAGTATGATAGGAATTCTTAATCGCCAGAAACCAAGTGGACTTATAACGTTCTTGTGTGTAGTTTCCCAAAGTTAGGAGAAAAATACAAATGATAGTACAATTTGTATTGTGACCCACCCTATTAAATTAAATCATTCATATTAACTTACTTACATCCATTTCTGTTTCCAGCCTGTGGCCTGAATTATATTTTTTATCCACGCCATATATTTTCCACCACCAGCTAGATAGGCCTATCGTATCTTCATATGTCTTATAATCTAACTCAAGACTAGGTCAGGCACAACATCCAGACCCTGGCAGTTAATTTCATCACTGTGAAAGGGTAAACCCATATTTCGCCAATGATACATTTTTCGGCTATGGTGGGAATCGAACCTGGGACCCTTAGCTCGGTAGTCAGACATGCTACCGATTTATATAAATGTCGGATTTAGGTCTTAACTATTATAAAAAAAATATGTGGATTTTTGGACTTTTCATATCTGAACGTTTTAGGTTTTAGACTGTGTTTAAAATTACAAGTCCATGTATGTTTCAACCCGGGGTCTCCCTGGCCACCTCCAATCGAGTACACACAGGGGTCATAATTAAGAGACTGGAATATTACATTTCTAGACTACTTGATTTGAAGAAAATAAATCCATACTCTTTTATGTGGGTCATTTTCTTTTAAAGTAACCTCGTCCCTGCCCCTTTTAAGCTGAAAAAATGAGTGTTTTCAGTTTTCATAGCATTTTTATTTTATTTTAATATAAATCAAATATTGCTTCTAAACAAACCTAGCATATACTTTTCTTCACATGGTGATACCAACAGTTCTTAAATAATGTTATGAGCATGGCGGAATTAGATGACAAACCTCTCGTCTCATCTCGTCAAATCTCTCGTCAAATTCCGGGACCTCAATTACAGATATCCAAAAACTGTTGCGATCACCGTGTGGAGGTGGGTGGGGGGGAGGGGTCACGGTACTAGGTCGTGAGCACCCTGCCCGGCCCTAGGGGCCGGGACGCGATCTGGGCCCACGTACGTTTCATATAAACGAGCACTAGACTGTCTTTGTCACCTTCTGGTACTGAAAGATTTCTAAAAAGTCTGTCGGAGCGGCCCCTGGGCAATGTGTGCGGACATTGGAGTCCGACATGGCTAAGACCCCGACGAGGTAATCTGTGTGTGAGGGGTGAGGCTCTGGACATTCACTAAGTGGTTGGTAGTGCTTACCCGTGTATTGGGGACAGCTGGTCAGGACACCTCCTCGAGGTCCCCGCTGGGCAACTCCGGGCAGTCGGTTTCAGAAATGGTGCTGAGGGGGCGGTAGCCAAGATGTTGTGTGATAAGAGTTCCGGGGTTTATTAGAAATAAGGTTTGAGGAGACGGCTGTTCGGAGGCTGAGCTTCTGACTTCCTCGTGATGGACGATCACTACTAGGATGGAGCCAACTCCTCCCTCCATCCGGTCCTAGTGGAGGGGGGGGGGGTTTCTCAAGTAACCAAAGGCAGGCTGGCATGGAAGGGCTCGTGCTGGTTTGTTTTCGGGTGTCCCGAGTACCCGGAGTGGCACTCGTGGACTTCGGTTTATGTCCGGCGAAAAGGCTCCGGTCCCGATGGATCAGTGGTTGCACTGTTATGGGTCACAGAGCCTAGGTACAGTGTAGCTGGGAAACCCATAGGGAGGGTCTCTTCTGAGGTTTAGTGGGATACGAATGCTATCACCACGGGAAGAAAACTAAACTCTATGTTTGTATGGAAGTAATATTTGTTTTATTTTTACAAAAAAATAAAAAGTGTTGCTATAAAATCTCCAAAAACAGTGACCTTATATCGCGTTTTCTACATCCTCACTTTAATTCCCTTGGTAGTAGGGCTGGCCTAGTCACCTGTTAAACAAAGATGGAGAGAGAAAGGGAACACTCGACAAGTACGCCGGTATTTCTTTTGGCCCATAATAAATGATATTTTCATTAAGAGATTGCATTTTAAATATTTCAATAAAATAACAATGTAACAATCACTTAAGAGGTTTGTCAAATTTAAAATAGTAAAGTGCTTAGATTATATATTTAGTGAGGTTAATTTTATAGTCAGAATATACGTAAATTAATTGAAAGAAATTGAATTAATATTTCTGTTTTCATAAAATGTTAAATAGTTGGGTAGATCGTAATTCCACTAACTCCCGTGGTAAGGATTTATATAGACATATTACTTATTTAACTAATATATGGTACTTAAAAAAATACGCCACTTATTCCATTCTTGAGATAGTTATATCTAGTCCACCCCTTTACACCTTATGCCTCTCTTCAGCTAGTTTTATTCATTAGACCTCATTTCACACTATGCCTATCTTTAGCGAGGCAAGGCCTTCACATGTTTTCTCTTGAGCTAAAATGCCAATAAGAAGAATAATTCATAATTTTTTAACATCTCAAATCCCCAAACTATTTATATTTAAATATTCTTGGAATTAATTTCACTGTTTATTTCAATACTTTGTGTATGCATTGGTAAAACGAGTTTTATCATACTAATATTATAAAGAGGAAAGATTTGATTTTTTGTTTGTTTGAAATGAATAGGCTCCGAAACTACTGGACCGATTAAAA
>CABFVX010001420.1:144673-155225 GCA_902151425.1 Timema shepardi | reverse complement strand
TATATATATATATATATATATACAACCATGGATACATTGAAAGAATGTGAGTCGGCCGACCTAAAAAGTTAATTATTAATAACACAGGCCTGCGATGAAAACAATACAAGGGAATTGATAGCTGAGCTTTATGTAAGCTTATTTATTTTTGGTGTTGATTTTTTTTTAATTAAAAAATTCTATCACATCACATTTTCTTGAAAAATTCAATTTTACTTGGATTTTTATGAACATTTACCATTAAAAAAAAAATTGACGTTGAATTTCTTCCCTCCCTGCCTGACCATCATTCTACCGTGGTGAAACCTACAGAACACCCCTCGATGACACCTCCCCCACCCCTTTCCGTCACCACCTCTCTCTACCAATAGCGTCGCGTGAATCCTTTTCTCAGTTCTCTATCTACGTTCGCTGACCTCGTAGGAACCCTCGCTAAGCGAACGTAATCGGCAGTCACCTATTTTGTCGAGCTCTATCTGGATTGATCCTGAAAGTGTTATCTTTCTTAAGACTGAATTCTCTCGACTTCTCTGGAGTCATCAGGAAAGATATAAAAGAGATGTCCTCACGGGGGACTCAGTTTATCTCTCTTTAGCCCACGAGATCGTGTACTTACCGTGTTCGTAGTGAGATAAAAGATGTGGACATTTTCAAGTTTGTCTCATTTTTTTTCATGTGTAGCGTCGTGCGTGCGCTGATACAGTGACAAGTGGGAACTTCATGTGTAGCGTCGTGCGTGTGCTGATACAGCGACAAGTGGGAACTTCATGTGTAGCGTCGTGCGTGCGCTGATACAGCAACAAGTGGGAACTTCATGTGTAGTGTCGTGCGTGCTCTGATACAGCGACAAGTGGAAACTTCATCACAGAAACAATTTTAACGGTTGCTTTTCTCTGTGCGTTTCGTGAAACATGGCTTCGAGTTCGAGACGATGTGAAAATTTGCCAGATGACTTTTGTTACATATGCGGCGAATATAGTGTTATTAAAAATATTAGGTAGAGTGATGGGAAAATCAGCCAAGAAGTTTAACTGTCAGTAACAAAGTTTGTTTATTTTATTTAGAACAATCAAAATGGTAGATACATAATTAGAACAAAATATAATAACATGGCGTGAAGCGCTTATCCTCTCAGAATAAAAAAAAACTCAATTTATATAATGGATTTAATATACTTTACAATACCTGAAAATAGAAAAGGAAACATATAGTAATTAGCTGGTTGTCAGTACAACACTAATATTAATAGTAATCATGGAAGTCTATGGTTCAAAGTTGAATATCCCGCACATTTAGAGAGACAAGCAATAACTCCATTATTACTCCTATCTAATATTTATACATTAGTTAACATATAGAAAATCACCCAAACATGCGCCTTCAAGCAAAACGCAATAATCATGGTCATTTATCATGATAAATTTGATATTTACATAGCCCTTACAGAGAGGCAAAAAGATTATAGTTCCCTTAGCTTGAGTAACAAGCGCAAAAAACTACACTTCATCGTAAACCCAAACAAACATTTAAACTTAGGTAATAATAACAAGAAAAATAAATACGCGCCTTCAAACCCAAAGGAAATCAACACAATGTTGAGCGGTTATAATACAAGGATCTATCTTAGGACCAAGTCCCAAACTAACCTACTAGTGCCCTGTGCTCTACGTTTGATCAGTTAACAAGATAACTGCAAATACTATACATATGCTAACAAAATCGAACGGGTGGTAAGCCCGAGACACAAAGTTTGCCACAGCGTGGCCAGAAAATACATTCGTTAAATTAAATATACATTAACTCTATTCAAAAAAGTGAAATTGCACAGACTGAATGAATTAAATCTCGCATAAGGAGAGAGAAAGGCAACTGCATTTGCTACGAGCTGTGAGAAACATTTCTAAGTTAAAGTTTATATGAGTTTAAGTCCCAGACAATAATTTTGATAAATATCCCCCCACCCTCCAATTACACCTAAAGAGAATTTTGAATATTTAAATAATAGATTCCGGCCCCTTAGTCACCGTCCTCACCTAGGTCAGTCGGTGGTACAATGAATGAGCACTGAAAACCAACGTCCCAATATATACTCGTTGTGTCCACAGAGAGACGGGGCAAGGGGAGGAGGGGGTGGGTAGAAAGAACAAAAACGACAAGAGAAGGTGGTCCTAGCAACAAGTAGATTATTCTAGGCGATCATAACGCCGGAACTGCCGCTGGCGTGGCCATGTGGAACCTCATTCTTTGTTTCCGGCCGGGCGTGGCTCGAGCCCCGAGTAGCCCGTCGGTCGAAAGCTCCACTCAGTCAGTTGTGTAGAGCGTTGCAGAGCAGAGGTCGGAGCACGTGCTCTTGTGTTGGAGTTCATTAAGGGGGTTTAATGAGTGTTGCCCCATTTGAAATAGCTTTAACTTGTAACTCGTTACATCTTGCGTGTTTTGGCAAGAAACTCTGAGACCAGGACAAATCGTGGGCCCCTCATAAAGTGTGTGTGCAGTGTCTCAAGGATCTACACTTATGGCTCAAAGGAAAGAAGACCGCTTTACGATTTGGAATTCCTATGACATGAAGGGAGCCAATAAACCACTCTGGTGATGGTTACTTTTGTTCCTGCCATGTCCGTGGGTATAACAGCAAACATCAAAAGCTAATCTCTTATCCTGATAACATTCCATCGGCCATACGTCCCGTTCCTCATGGATCTGATGTGCCAGTGCCTCCAACTGAATTGCCAGTCATCTCTTCAGACTCGGAACATCCAGAAGTTCAAGGCTCCGATACCGAAAATAAGCCCTCTGGAGGTGATTCTCCTCAGCCCTTCTCTCAGGTTGAACTTAATGATCTGACTAGAGATCTGGACTTTTCGAAAGAGGCAACTGAATTGTTGGGCTCCAGATTGAAATAAAAAACTTATCGGCCAAAGGAACCTGTTTTTATTGATACAGGAACCAAGAAAAGGAATTTGTTAAGTACTTTGAGGAAGAGGAGAACCTGGTCTATGGTTCTGATGTTCCCGGATTGATGAGCAAATTGGATATCACATACGATAAAGATGAATGGAGGCTGTTTATAGATTCATCGAAAAGGAGCCTTAAAGCTATCCTTCACGGAAGCCAATACGCATCTGTACCAGTTGGACACTCGGTGCATTTAAAAGAACGCTATGAAAACCTGGTTCTCGTCCTCAAAATAAACTATGCCGACTACGGTCGGACCATTTGCGGTGATTTGAAGGTTATCTCCATGCTTCTTGGTCAACAAGGCGGATCCTCTGCATATAAAATGAGGTGTAATGAAGCAGTTTGTCAAGGCTATTCCTAAAGATGGCGATTGTTTCAAATACCTCTGCAAAAAGTTTCCAGGTTTATCCGAAGCCATTTGAAAGATGGTGTCTGTTGGTCCAGATATCCGCAAGCTTGTGAAGGATAAATAATTTGAGACTAGCGTGACGACAAAGGAAAGAGAAGCTTTGGTTGCCTTCAAAGATGTTGTCAGTGAATTTCTGGGTAATTACGAGGATCCCGACTATAAAGCAATTGTTATGAATATGCTGGACCAGTTTCAAGCGTCGGGTCGCTTCATGCGTGACCAAATACATTTCCTTCACTCACATGTGGAACAGGTTGTACTCACTGTACAATAAATTAAAAGCAAGAAAGAATCTATGTTTTATTTTACAACATTATTCTTTGCAAAACAAACATTGTCACTCCAAGTTTTCATTATTTATTTTGGTGGCCTGTGCCCTCCCCCCCTGATCAAGACAAATGCAAACATTTAGTATCTAAATAAAATAAATCCACCCCAACCACAAAACAGTCAAACAAATTAAAGAACGCTCTTTAAAACAAGATGGCCACTGTTCTTTGCAGTGGCGTAGCAAATAAATATTGCTAGGGAAACACCACATTGATAAGAATTATTTGAAATATAAAATTTGGTTAAAAAATAGCCTAGTGGTTAATAAAACAATGTTTGTTTGGTACTTAATTATTTTATCGAAATAGATAGCCCCGTAAGGGCCTGCAGTTTGTTTTGACACAACCTCTTGACATGCACTAATAAAAGTGTACACTACATTTCAGTTTGACTCGAATTCAGACGACGGGGAGATAGAGGCGAGCAAGTGCGCTTCCGATGTCGGAGAGGAGCCGTTCCCGAGGGAGGTTAGGATCTAACTACACGTTACCTAGCTTGAGACATGTTGTTCTGTCGCCATAAGTCCAACTCTCTGTTTGAATGATTGTCCAACAGGAAGAAGACTGGATGTACGAGTTGTACTGCGCTGACCAACAGTTGGAGTGTTTGCCCGAGGAACAACGGTTAGTACAATAATACCATAGTGCTCACGGAACACAGAGTTCACGTGTACTGACCGTGGTATAACAGTCACATATTGAGTTCCTCACATGTATGTCCCGAGCTATGGAGTCCGTACAGCATATTTACAATTTATTGTAGGGTGACCTGGCGGTCTAGGGGGTAAGGTGTCAGACTTCTATGCTGGCGGCCGGGGTTCAATCCTCGGTCCCGGCACAGANTAATAATTAGAATATTGTAATGTACAGTCCGTTCACCCTTAGAGGTAGCAGTCTTACCATGACTGGTTAAACTATGGTCCTATCTTATAAACCACACCATAGTGGAACCAACTATACCCTGTTCATGGTAAGAAGAATTGTCTAAAAGGCCTTCTTCTCTGTCAGAGTTCTATTGTATAGTAGGATGTTGGTAAGAATAAAGACCTTCCAGACCTAGAATCCCTCCTCAGTAAATAATCAACAACTTTGATCTTAGCTTACTTTCCTCCAAATTAAAAACTGACATCCTGTTTTGTCTGATTATGTTAATTGCTTGCTTAGATTAGTTTATTATTTAATTTTTCCAAGTTTGGCTTTTCAGATGACACTTTCCTTGAAGAAGATGCAAATGTTGGATTGTTTGATTGGGAAACCTGCGCAGAGCGACACGACCAAGCCCCCGAGAACTGTGTACAATGTGGCTTCACGGTGTCGCCAGAAGACGCAAATGTCGGATTGTTTGGTTGGGAAACCTGCGCAAAGCGACACGACCAAGCCCCCGAGAACTGTGTACAATGTGGCTTCACGGTGTCACCAGAAGACGCCTCGGTCCAAGTGGTCACGGTCCGGCCCAGACGCAGAGCGGAAGTCGACGAACGGTTGATCGAGTATGCGTGCAACATCTGCGACAAGTCATTCCCGCGCGTCGGTCTGCTCACCTCCCACCTCAAACTGAACGTCTTCAGATGTCTCATCTGCGGGATCTGTTTCAAGAAGAAGTCCAAGCTGGACAGACACTGCCAAGAGTTCCATTGCGAGGTGGTCGTCCCGTTTCACAAATGTCAAGTCTGTTTGAAGACATATCCTTCTAGGAAGTCACTCGTCAATCACCAAAGATTGTTCCATTTACCAAAAATCTATTTGCAGTGCAATGTTTGCAACTCAACTTTTGAACACGAAGGAAAGTTACGTATGCATCAGGCGGATCATTCGAAACACGACTCGTTGTTTACATGTACACAATGTGTTGAAACATTCTATACTAAGACAGGACTTATATGCCACACCAAAACTCACAAAGGTTACGAGTCGAAGAAGTGTTTTGTTTGCGACAGAACGTTCCCTTTGTACTGTCCTTCAGAAAATACCCACCGGAAGAACCACCACGGTCAGCACCGATCCAAACTCAGACAAAAGTGCAATATCTGTGGGGCCGAGGTTCGGTTCCTCAAGGCCCACCTGGAAATACATTCCGACGACCCGCGCTATCAGTGCGAGTCTTGCGGGGCTTGCTTCACCACGAAGAACGCCCTGAGCGGCCACAAGTACAAAGCTCACTCGAAGAAGAACAACAACTATTGTTGTGACCAGTGCGGGAAATTGTTTGGTTCGTACGATCGACTGGACAGTCACAAGAGGAGTCATTCGGGGAATCGTGACTTCCTCTGCGACAGGTGCGGCCTGGCGTTTATTTTCCACACCAACTTCCGGCGCCACATGTTGAATCACGAGGGCCGGAAGTTGTTCAAGTGTTCCTTCTGTACCTACGTCGCGTACCAGGCGAAGAGTCTCGACCGTCACTTGCTACGCCACAAAGGAAACGAACCGTACATCTGTCTCCAGTGCGGGTTCCGTACGGCCCACCATCACGTCTTGAAACTCCACAAGAAGTCGGTACACCACAAAGCTAAAGTCACTCGAAACAGAATGGCTGTAAAGTGGAAACAGGTGAACCGAGTCCCGGTGGAGAAGCAGCCGTTTTACAACTGTGATCTGTGCGACTACGTGTCGGTGAACCTCATCGGGATCAAGGAGCACAAGTTGATCCACACTGGGGAAGGTCAGTACAAGTGCAACGAGTGTAGGTTCACCTGTAGTCAGACGGCTCGCTTCATAAAGCACATGAACAGTCACCACGGGAACGGGAAGTACCAGTGTGACTCGTGCTCGTTCAGCGTGAACCAGATCACGTTCCTCAAGGAGCACATCAAGGTTCACGACGACGTCCGTCCCTTTTCCTGCGAAAAATGTGGCTTCGCTTGCAAAACCGAGAGCCTGCTAAACAAACACCGGTTTGTCCACGGGGACGTGAAAGCGTTTGAGTGCTCGCTGTGCCACAAGAAGTGGCTAAAGAAGCGAGAACTGACGAGACACGTCAAGAGAAAGCACCCGCAACATCTAGAAACAAACGATAAACTGGAGAGCTCGAAGCAGCGCGCGGGGAAAGACGTCGGCTCGTTTTATGTGAACGGACAACTGAACAACAAGTCCGCCAACTTGAAGAAGCGCTTGAAGGAGAAACATCTCAGACTGAGCAGCAGGGGAGGAAACACGAGAGGCCGGGTCGAAGGAAACCATTCAGTTTCCACGACTTTGTTCAGTCAGGTAAATATCCTCCTGATTACCATAGTGGAGCCAAGCAAGGTAACTATCCTCCTGATTACCATAGTGGAGCCAAGCTAGGTAACTATCCTCCTGATTACCATAGTGGAGCCGAGCAAGGTAAATATCCTCCTGATTACCATAGTGGAGCCAAGCAAGGTAACTATCCTCCTGATTACCATAGTGGAGCCAAGCAAGGTAACTATCCTCCTGATTACCATAGTGGAGCCAAGCAAGGTAACTATCCTCCTGATTACCATAGTGGAGCCAAGCAAGGTAACTATCCTCCTGATTACCATAGTGGAGCCAAGCAAGGTAAATATCCTCCTGATTACCATAGTGGAGCCAAGCAAGGTAAATATCCTCCTGATTACCATAGTGGAGCCAAGCAAGGTAAATATCCTCCTGATTACCATAGGGGAGCCAAGCAAGGTAAATATCCTCCTGATTACCATAGGGGAGCCAAGCAAGGTAAATATCCTCCTGATTACCATAGTGGAGCCAAGCAAGGTAACTGTCCTGATTACCATAGTGGAGCCAAGCAAGGTAAATATCCTCCTGATTACCATAGTGGAGCCAACCAAGGTAACTATCCTCCTGATTACCTTGATAATTCATTCACGAGCTAAGTTTACCTGGATGACGGCTCGAAATGTTACTAGAAGTAATCCCTAATATATCACTACGCCAACAGCTGACATCTATCACTTTGGATGACTGTTATGAAAACAGATGGTAATATATTAATGTGATAGTTAACCACGGTAATTTAGGCCAATATTATTTATATATTTATTTGAGGTCGGACACAAAGTTTATTTATACTTTTATTCCCCTTAAAAATATTAACACCACTTTCACAAAAACTACTAACGAACATAGCTTCAAAATGGCGACTGAAGAATTTAAACCATATGATTGAGCATAACGGTAAACAAGTTATTTACAATGACGCAGACACGCGGTTGATGAAAATATTTCAAAATACGATAAAATAATCATAAAATCATTTATTGTATGTAAAAAAAATGACAACAAGTTTCTCTTTTCCAAGTAAATACGATGCCTGTATTAAACACAATCAATAACGTTCTAAAACGAAAAATAAGTACTTTTTATTATGTTTAAAATATTGTTTCGAGTCGAATGAAATAGTACGAGAAAACTTAGTTTACACTATTTTAAATGTAATATATTACAAGTAATTAAAGATCTTTATATTTATAACCAAACTGTGATCTTTTACAAGTGTTGGCAACCCAGAACCTAAACATATGATTTTCGAACTGTCATCCAGGTAAAAACCTATCGTGCACGGAATATAAACATCCTCGTTATTACCTTGTCTCTCCTATCTGGTGGTATTGTGTGTCGATATTATACAATTGCTGCCAATACAGCGCAAGTAGGAAAACTACTCCAGGTATTCCTATACCATCACACACCTTTTGACTAAATGTTTTATCAACTTGTATTATAAAATAATCCGTGAACTTTCTACTGTAGCAACCATAGTTATCGTAGTATGTTATTAAGAACACACATGCATATTTAGTAAATCAATGGAAACAAATTAAGAAACTGGAATACCAAGCACGACAATGAATCTTATATCCAGGTAAGAAACGGGCTAGAGTCGCCAATCTCTGTTCAGCATTATCTTGGGAAAGCCATCGTTTAGAACAGTGTTTGCCATAGCCACGACCAAATCAGGTTTCAAAATTAAAAAATTACAGTACATAGTACACCATCTTGCCTCAAAATAATGGATTTCTTATCAAAGACACAGCAAAGAAAACAATCCGCAATTTAATGGACTACATTAAAAAACTTTCTCTGACTTTCCAGGTCAGTGGCAACCCTGTATTTCTCAAATACAAGCCTTAAATTTTGTTTCAAATATGTAATCCTCATGTCTTTAAAAATTGTAGTTAAAGAGATAATATTTGAAATTTAACTTTAAAAAGTTTCACAAGTCTCAGTGCCACTGACATGTTTTACTAGTATCTAATTACATCATAAAAAGCAAAAAACTTTTTTATGTAAACTATTCATACTAACCCACTCCCTGGCGTGGGCGTTGAAGAACCCGTTTGTTTGGCCGGACGTTCCATTGCAACAAGTTATTATAATGCCATCTATTGATGAACTTGTGTACTTTTAGCCAGTCTGAATGCTTCACTAGATGGAGCCACCAGTTCAATGCTGGCTGTTCTATGACCACGAATAAAGCAATACGTGAGAACCAAGAATGTGTGTCGGATCAGGGCAGGACCAAACTCACTAATTGCTTATTGTTGTTATTTCAAGTCAGTCTCGATAGTAAATTGTAAGTTATTATCAATCTCCCAAATAGCAGTGTCTTTAAAAATAGCTCGACTTGTACTAGAAGTGGTTTGGAAACCTCAAAGTATCTTAGTAACAGTTTGTTACTGACAATGAATGATTTCAAACTAAGAAAACAGAGAAATAGGGCCCCGTCGCGGACAAACTGCTTCGTATCAATATGCAGTATGGTCAATAGCTTTTAAAGATTATATTAGTAAATTTGAAAAATAAGTTTCTATCAACTCAAATATTTAGAAGCTAGAATAATTTTAACACACTTTTTTGTGTGCAAGATATACTAATTTTGTTTGGCAAAAGATGGAAATTGAAATCGTAGGACGATCTTGGGTGGGAAGTCTTGATGAATAAAAATCCCTCCATGAAATTTACCCAAAACTTGCCCGTAAAATTAAAATTGTTATTATAAAATAACTGAAACATAGAATTCAGCCCTAACAGTTCGTGCGGTGATTCAATCCATCTCATCACCTGTTTGTGGTTGTCCAGGCCAAACCGCCCGGTTCCAAACGGAAGCCATACGAGTGGCGCACTCTGCCGCACATGCTGAAGATACCTGCGCACCCAACAATGTGTCGCCAGCTGCCCGACCTGTTGACCAGGCAATCCTCGGCGCCCAACAACACCAAAGTGATCATCATCATGTCGGGGAAGAAGAAGATGCAGCGTCGTTGCTTGAAGATCCAAGGTACAGAAGTGGGACAGTCGTTCCCCGGCGTGCGGCTGAACCAGACGCTCAAGGAAGGACCGAACTGAACCAGACGCTCAAGGAAGAACTAAACTGACCCCCGCTGTCCGACTGAACCAGACGCTCAAGGAAGAACCAAACTGACCCCCCCTGTCCGACTGAACCAGACGCTCAAGGAAGAACCAAACTGAGCCCCCTGTCCGACTGAACCAGACGCTCAAGGAAGGACCGAACTGAGCCCCAGTGTGCGACTGAATCAGACGCTCAAGGAAGGACCGAACTGACCCCCCTGTCCAACTGAACCAGATGCTCGAGGAAGAACCGAACTGAGCCCCACTGTACGACTGAACCAGACGCTCGAGGAAGGACCAAACTGAGCCCCGGTGTGTGACTGAACCAGATGCTCAAGGAAGAACCAAACTGACCCCCGCTGTCCGACTGAACCAGACGCTTAAGGAAGGACCAAACTGAGCCCCGGTGTGTGACTGAACCAGACGCTTAAGGAAGGACCAAACTGAGCCCCGGTGTGTGACTGAACCAGACGCTTAAGGAAGGACCGAACTGAGCCCCAATGTCCGACTGAACCAGACGCTCAAGGAAGGACCGAACTGAGCCCCA
>CABFVX010001420.1:106109-117768 GCA_902151425.1 Timema shepardi | reverse complement strand
CGCTAATGTGTAATGGTAGGGTGATTGTGAGATGAAATGGAGGACCTACAGTTTAACGTGGAATCCGAACCACGGTGGAGGCCTGGCATTCCCCACATTCCCAAGATGTCTTGTCAGAGGTGAAGGAAGGGTTTGGTAATCAGATAAATCTGTGCCGGGACCGAGGATTGAACCCCGGACCCCTGACACCTTACCTCTAGACCACCAGGCCACCTACTCGCTGTTAATTATTTTCATAACATTTAATAAGCATAAAAACCAGTTCAGTGTTCATTTGGTCTAAGGTGTCAGGTTCGCAATAGACTGGACTGACGATGACGAGAAGATCAGGGTTTGAATCCATGACGGTTGTACCAAGGGTGGAGTTTTCACTCTCTCTCACACATATGTGGGTACACTTATTTTAAATTGAACCTTGCTCATCCCTAACTAACGAGCGTAGATAGTAGAATGTCCCATAGGCCTGCAGGTCGATGTAAAGTGAGTTGACCTTCTGATGTGGTCCTTCCAGTTAAACTATCGTTAAAACAGGTAATGTGCATCTCGAGTTTCTTGTTACAGTTTCTCGGACAGGTCTGTATTTCGGAGGTCTGGGTTTCCTTTTCGGAGGTCTATTTGGAGTGATGCTGGGCCTATCGTGGTACCGCCCCCCTCCGCCCACGCAGAGAATGCGGGCTGTCGTCTGCATGGGCTACTACGGGCCGGACGTAAGTTGGCGAAACACTGCTCACTTTGTGGTACACTTCCCCTGAATTGAACCTTCTTCGTGCATGAGCGTAGTTAGTTGATACGTGTACAACCATAACAGGTGGCGAGATATGTTGTGCTGGTGAGACCCACAATGCCTCGCAGCTCTGAAACAAAGCTCGACAAAGTTGGGTGTCTCTGTTCCAGTCGCTGGCCACGGTGGACGACTTGCCGGTCCCCACCATCTCCAGTCCTGACCAGATACTGGTGCAAGTCAAGGCAGCCTCTGTGGATACCGTGGACAGCAAGATATGCTGCGGATACGGCAGAGTCCTGCGGAAACAACTCTACGCGCACAGCTATGTGAGTGTAGACGAGAATGTTACGGAGATAGTAAAACAAGCGTGTGTGGTTTGCTCCAAGGTCAGGGCACTTTGTAGGCACACTAAGGGGAAACAGGGGGCACACTATTACATATTGTGAAAAGGGTCTAATATTTTGGTCGATTAATTCAAACCTATCATGTATATATGTATATAAATACAATATATACATTATTACACTAAACATGATACAAGGCAAGTTATGCTTCTACCTGGATATTGCACTCTCGTAAATATCAAGAGTCGATTGAGATTAACACAAGGTGGGCTTCTCGAATCCTCAATCCCTTGAATCCCATGAATACTATGATATTGGAAGAATGTCACACCGTCTCAAATACAACTATGGAGTCAAAGTCAAATAATAACTTGAAGCAATCATTAAAAGGATATTAAGACTTGTCAAGTTGGTAGATTGACAAAACCACAAAAAAAAGATGAAATTCTGTTAATATAACTAAAACTTGATGGAGTGAGTTCGCTATACAGAGTGGCCGCAGTCATTAGCGACGATAGTGCCAACCTCTGTGGATAGCACAGCGAGCCCTCAGTTTTCTAGACCAGAACTGCTACTTCTTTGTTCAGATATCTCCTCATTTGGCCTCATGAGGCCGAGTGTGACCTCGTCCCAGACGGGACAAACTGCCTCACAGGAATCAAACCCGAAACCTATAACCACCAGATCATAGAGCCGGTCACTAATTTAGTAAAAATGTTCTATTTATTGTTTATGATGAAATAGACACGACAAACAAAATATCATGGAACCGAGCCTTAAACTACTTTTTTTAAATCTAGTTTTATATTAGCTAAAATTGTACATTTTTAAAAATTGGAGAAACGTAGGATTCGACCCGTGTACAGTTTCAATCAAATAATGTTAATAATGAATGTAATTCCTAATTTGTTTTGTTTTAATTTGTTGGCAGAACGCGAGACACAACTTCAACTTCCCGGTCATTCTTGGCCGCGATTGTTCAGGGATAATCATTGAGATTGGTCAGAAAGTGAAGAACTTTGAAGTTGGCGACGAGGTTTGGTTTGGCGCGCCCTTCTGGTCGTCTGGTACGATGTGCGAGTGTGTGGTTGTCAAGGAGAACGTGGTCGCTAAGAAGCCCCGCGGGGTTGGTTTCGAGGTGGCCGCTAGTCTGCCCTACACTGGTACCGTCGCCTGGAACGCGATGGTCCGCCAGGCTGGGCTGAACGCCGCGTCGACGGCCGGCAAGAGGTGACAGCTCGCTGTTGGCCGATATGTTCAACATGTGCCAATATGATACATTAGTTCCTCGGTGAAACTATTTGTGGTGTCGGAGGGAGTCACTCTCTCTTATCGTAATAT
Organism: Timema shepardi; assembly: GCA_902151425.1. NCBI lineage: Eukaryota > Metazoa > Arthropoda > Insecta > Phasmatodea > Timematidae > Timema > Timema shepardi. The sequence continues at coordinate 115,359 of CABFVX010001420.1, read as the reverse complement.
CACGTTCCATTTCCAGAATCCTTGTCCATGGAGGTAGCAGTCCTGTGGGTTGTATTCTCATACAGTTGGCAACACTGTGGGGAGGCAGTGTTGCAACAACGTGCAGTTCCCGAGCTACGCCTGTCGCCCAAGCCCTAGGGGCGGAGGAGGTCATTGTGACTGGACGTGGCAACGTGGAGAAACAGCTGGAAGTGAGAGAGAGGTAACTACTCTGGAGCTGGAGCTGGAGCAGACTACATGCACTCTCTGTCAGTGTCAGCAGTGTAAAGTGTGTTGATTGGATGTGTAACATCGCTTGAGATGGTCGCCCCAATCAGCTCGACTGAAGGGAATACTGGGACATTTAACCGGAGGCTTTCTCTAACAGGTTTATAGTTACATTCAATAAACAATAGCGCGAAGGACTAGTTGCGCTGATTGGTACAAAGTTCTTTACCCGAGGAACGTTGGGACGCACATAAAGGTCAAACAACATGACAACATGACCTCACCACCGAACCACTTTCTAATCTCTGCAGAAATGAGACTCGGGGAATTTCGTATTAAGAAAATAGTTCATTGTTTGAATTTTCAAACTTTATACTTCTCTTCTTTTTGCTTGATTATTGTAGGTGGTTTCTATATTTGTGCTAATTGTTCCGACAGTTTCGACATGATCTTCAACACCGTGGAGGGGTCCTTGTCTCACGAAGCTTGTCTCAGGTTCTGTCGCCCCGGAGGTCATGTGGTCACCACTTTCCCCTCCCACGTCGCCTCCGACTCGTACAGCTTCCTCCTCAGACCCACTTACAACCTCTGGCTCAGGATAAAGGTGACAGCTCACAGCTCACAACTCACACCAGATGTGAGCCTAAAGCCTGGAATTACCTTCATCTTGTGATGAAATCCAGTTCTAAACTCGTCAAGAAAAACTGAAATAAAACAAGTTGACATTCATCTGTCGGCCATTGCTAATTATCCAAGGCAAACTGAATTTTTTAAACAAACCAAATTTAGGAGAGAAAAAAAATGTACATTTTGAAATTATCCCAAATGGAAAATAATTGTTATTTGGAAAATACTTTCACGTCATTTGACGTTTGTCGATGTTTTTAGTTTGATTAAAACTATTTTTCGGGATAGAAAGACAATTGCGATTATGTGAGTCTCGGTATCGCACGTGTTAGTGATATCACACAGGGCCTAACTAACCCGCAGTAGCCGTCACACGGTATCCAAGGAGTGCCGTCACAAACCTTGTCAAGGTCGTTGTGTGTTCCAGCTGCTCCTCGGCCTCAGTCCCTGGGGCGACCTTGTCCCCAGTCCGGCCACACTGGACCAGTTGGCAGCCCTGGTCGAAGATGGTAGTTTGCAGCCGGTGGTGGACAAGATATTCTCTCCCCAAGACGCCGAGTTGGCATTTCAACACGCCGGCAGTGACGAAGCCATTGGCAAGACCGTCATCAGATTCAGGTGAGATAGTACATTGCAAGTACAGGGCTCACAGACTAAGGTTCAATACACCGTCACTGTCAGTTTGTTGGAACAGGATATCACTGCCCGCCAACGTCACTGGTCATTAACAATATTAACTTACATTACATCCAAAATTATTATTATTAATCAACACTTGATTTGGTGGTTGAATGGGGCAAGGAAGTGGCTCCAAACCCAGGGGGCGTGGAGCTATTAGTAAATAATGTTAAAAATCATCTAATAATTGAAAGACTTGTTTTATTTTAATATAATTTTCAAATTAAGCTTTTTTTTTTCGGTACGGGCAACACTGCATAGTACGCATACACATGTTTATTTTAAGACTCACAGGACTCAGTTTTGCCCGCCAATGATTCCTTCTAGCCTCCCCTAACTAACTGTGCGGCCACCAGCAGCGTGCTCTGTCCAACATCAAACACAATATTAAGAAGTGAACTTGAGACCCAGACGAGTGTATTGAGGCTGGTCTTGTTTGTGAGCCCTGGTTCTGTTGCTGATCTTTCTCTGACTCTGTTCACTCTGGACATGTTCTTTGTTGTGATGTAGACTGGAGCATGCGTGCACGTGTGGAGCTTACCCCAGATAGTCAGTCGCCTGCCAAGATCACAAAGTTGCATGACAGCGGTTCAAACATGTAAGCGAATAGTCTTATGTTGGTTGAGCAGCGACTTGAGAAAACCTCCAGATGATTTCACACCTGAGCCCCATTGCTTGTGGGGGTCTGACCGGGTACACTTGACACCGCTGAGGGTATCTAGAGGCGCACCGAGACCTCTAGAATTGTATCCCGAGCAACCACAAACTTGTCTATTACTCCTTTTGTACCATTTTCTATTCCCATACGACCCGAGGCGGTGTAAGTCACAAAGAAAAGCTGTATTCATTTTACTGTTTTGCCACATAAATAAAAGTGTAATTTAATTTCAACTGGGGCTCTCCCCCTTCCACCTTAGCTCGTTAGTTTTATGTAATTAACAAACTCTCCCTTCTTGTTTCGATGGCGGATTATTCTTAGTTTGCTTAGTTAGTAATGTCAAGATAAATTATACAATTATTCATAAGAAAGTTTTATTAGAAGCTTTAGATGAACTTATAAATCAATTAAAACACATTTCTATGATGCCAAATTTTGTTGATTTTCTTGAACTATCTTGCACTTTTATCAACAGACCAACCGTCTTTTCAAACTCGACAACTTTCCGTTGTTCCTCTTGGCTACCGTATCGGTAATACCAACACGTTTCTTGAAATGTTGTCATATTCGGCAAGTGATGAATCTAACCCCTAAACAAACATCCCGGGACATCCAACAAACTATAGGGTGAACTCAACAACCAGGCCCCAGACCAGTGACCTAACATTTATCTGACTGTATGAATTATAGGGTATAACGTTAACATAGTCACTTTGTATTTTATATTGTGTATATTTCCTGAGGCTCGTAATTGTCTGACCCAAGTCTACGGTACTTATAATAAACAACTGGAGCCAAAACACGAGGAAATGTATCTAGTGACACCACCCATCAGTTAGTCTTCTACCGTAATTGCCATGCAACGCTACCATGGGGGCCCCCACTGCCCTCGCTCGGTTGACTGTTTAGTTTGTATTTTATAACATTTGTTGTTTTGTGAATTGTATCAACAATAATATTTTATAACATTTTTGATTGTTGATTTTGAAGTTGTAAAAGATTTTAGATTCACTTTTTACTCAGTTTTTTTTGAATAGTTGTAAATTTCATATGTATATTCTTACTGTTATTAAATTGCTTTGTACATTCTTGTAAACTGTTAGACAATCATGTTGATGTTGCAATTTTTCATAGGAAGAACCTTTATCAGGCATTTAGAAAGTTAATACTACTTTATTCTACTTTACAATACTCTCATGTATCCATACGTCATGCCGTGTTAGAGGCAACTGTTACTTTTGTTAGATATTATAAAATGTGTTTGTACTTTCATAAAGGTGCTTCCTATGAAAATTGGACTATAGTTGAGATTGCTTTTATTGAAAATAAATATATATTGTAAATGCACTTTTATTTACCATATTTATATTAGTGATGTATATTTGTAAAAAGGTGAGGAAAGGTGGATAGAAACAGTTCACTTGTTACACTGCTGCCACTGGACAGATATGTTATATGTCCCTTCCTGTGTGTTCTATCATTCTTTACTTTTAGGAAGTTGCGTTGCGCGTTTCACTCCTCCCTGATGAGTTCCGATAGAATGAAACCCGGGTCGGGGGATTGTCTTCAAGAGGCGACCATTACCTCTTTGTCCAGTGGCCACAGTGTAAATTGTGTTCTTTTCATTGTAACAGCCATTTTGTGTTCGTCCCTTTTATCTGTTTCTATCCACCTTTCCTGAACCTTCTTACAAATTACTTCAAAAAGCAAAAAAAAAAGTGTTACTTAAAGAGCCATATTTATATTATAGTTTATCAGTGCCCAACATTTTTAATAAATAACTGATAAAGTCGATTTTCAAAAACCGACTCTACGAATGATCACGGGTCAAAGTTCAGCCGATGATATTATTCGTGAGAATGGTCCGAGGTCGGTAACCTGCAGCCACCAGTGTGTTGAGGACCTCTCAGGTTTGTCCCCCAGCAGCGAGGGGGAAGGGGTAGGATTACTTCATTAAACTACATAACTCACACTCAGACATAAACACTGATGATCTCTGGTTTGTTTTAAATAATACATTTATACAATATTTTACTTTTAAAACAATATTTTACAGGTTCTGGTTGAAGAATGTGCGGATAGTTTGTCGTAGAGTAGTGATTGGTTCCCTGTTAAATTCAATATGGGAGGACTTTCGGCTCATATGAAGAACACTAGGATGTAAAACACTATTAGGGAGTCTGGAACTTGAGAAAAAGGAAAGTAAAAAACCTGCTAGTTAATTGAAGCATATTTTATTGACGACCAGGAATATAACAGTGATAGCAAATGTTGAATCACTTGTCCTCTTCTTCGTCCACCTCCTCTTCCTCTCCTCCACTGTACACCTGTCCCTCTATCTCCTCCTCTTCGTCGTCATCTCCTGCTATCTCCGCGTTCTCGGCTTCGGCCCGCTCCATCTGCCTGGCCAGCTCCGCCTCGTCCGTAGCCGTCACCACCTTGGGCTGCGTCAAAACAACGAGCACACACACACTCCCTCTAAACTCAACTTTACTCACCCCTGACACATTGAAGGGCAAGGCCTGCACCGCGGGGTACACCGGTCCCTTCTCCAACAGAAGAGAGTAAACCGCAGCTTGGCTAGAGGTACTACTCTGATACTATAGCAGGGAGTGGTTGGTATTAAAACAGTGACTGTTCATTCGTTGTCTGTCAACAAGAAGAGGGGACTGATGTACCCCGAACATTACGCAACTACGTGTTCTGTTGTGAACTTGAGTCCCTCAGTTTCCTGGTGAGTGGGCAGGACTTATTTTCAATGTTTAGTTTATATAAGAAAATAGGGATAGCCCACACATTATTAACTGTAAAATATGTTCTTGTTTAACTACTTGAAGATAAAGTGTGTATTTGTTGAATGACAGTAAAGAGATGTTGATGTTTTATTAAATCCTACCTCCTTCAAGGACTGAGCTCGCAACTCAATGTCAAGAACTAGGTACACAAGTCCACCCAGCCGAGATGCCTTGAACCATGTGAACACGTTTACTCATGAGTTTAGGGTTTAGCATACATTATTGCAGGTTTGTATGAACACCAGTAGTTGGGCGTATACACCTCCATGTTGTATCATACAACTGTAATGTTTATAACATCTCGGTCAAAGTCCGAGTCTTGAAGCGGCACACAGAGAAATGTAACCTCCGACATACAACTAGGTCTATCATTTTGTCTATTTTCTAAACTTACCGCCATCTTGATCGCAAACACACCTCCCATCAGCACTATTGTTTCGTCGATCTTATTGATGGCGTTGTTGAGTGCTTTTAGTCCATCCTGCTTCTCGGGCGTGGAGGTTGTCATTACTGGATTGAAACACAAATAAAACACATTCCTTGAAGTATATCTGGGTGGTCGAGCGGTCCAACGCAGTAACCGGTACATGAGCATGCAATATTTAGGATCTACTTCTACTCGAGTACCACCAAGGGACCAAGTAATGACCGAGAGAAGTTCCTCCATTCAAACACCCGATCCGATCCATCTCAAGTGCTCCAAACGACAATTAATTGGTTGCTTGACCATTTTTTATGTCTCTAGAAGTTTGCGGAAAACTCCATATTTCCGTTACGGTTTGTCACAGAGCTCTGGAACAAAACTATTGTTCTTGGCACGCTCTAGACTACAATTTTTGTTCGGTACACCATTTCGATATTGTGTTTCCTTCTGCCTTAAATTCCTTACCAAACTTGACGGTTATAAAAAATTCAAATTTTGGAAGGATGATTGTTTTATAGAGGTCCATCAGGCTTGAGCCACCAAAGTGTCCTTGAAACATTTGTCTCTCCCTAACCAGTAAACATTGTTCTAATTAATGTGTTTCGTTAGTGTCACGGAACTGTTGATACTTCCACCGATTGCGTGTTTTGTTTTGGGTATGACGTTATAAATGTGTGACTTGATACACTGTTAAACATGAAGGCCGTCTCGAGGAAGTGCAAAGTATTAAATACAACTAAACCAGTAGGAGATTATTTCAAAATTTCAAATTCATCCATTGAGAAGGAATGGGCCATTATAAATTCACCAGAACCTGAGTCTTTCATTCCCTTGTTGAAACATGTTATCGCAGAATCTTTACTGGACTCTTAGCGACGGAACCAACACATAAACACGTCATTTAACTGCCGCCATGTTCCCGGACGGTGCAGCGGACGGAAGTGCTGGTTTGTTGGTCAATTTCATCAAAACACTTTGTGGCATGTTTTGACGCAAGTGTTGGTCAATTTCCCCAACAGGACCAGTTGGATGTTACGATCAGGTTGTGGGACAAAAGCTCTCGGCTTGTATGGACCTTGGTGACGATACGATGAAGGCATCACAAAATGGAATGAGAGAGATGAAGTCAATGAATCTTGTGCAGATCTGACTGGAGGGGCCTCACGTACATTTGAAAGTATATAAGGATCATCTTACCCAAAGGAAAGACGGATATCGGTACGTAGAGCTGTCCAAGTTGGTGGAATGTTTGTGGAAAATATTCAAAGGCAAGAAGTGACGTCTCACAAAATAATAAAACCAACAGGAAGGTTGGAGGGAAGTTGTAGTTTCTGAACCTCTAGTAGTGATGAGGATTGTGTGTGATGAAGTTATAAACAAAGATATAGGTGATGTTTTCAGCGAAGGACTTTTGGCAAGTACTAGAGACTGTTCCCCAGTTAAAGAACTCTAGTTACAAAATGAGAAATAAACTGATATTGTAACGACTTACATGTAATAACAATGGGTCTACACTCACCAACCCAGGGAACCCGCTCTCGGAAGGTCAACACACGGCACGAACTCGATCACCGGCCTAATACAACTAACAGACTGAGCGCCACCACGCCCGAGCCTGCCCATAGCGAAGCTCGAACACGTGTCCGGCCAGCCGAAGAAAAAAGAAAGAAGAGTTCCGTATCCGGCCACGCGAGCGTCGGGGCGCTTCGATATTGTTCTGGAACCACCCCTCTCCTTAGATTGTTATGTTCTACAGCCTTCCTATTCCTTCGGTCTTCCCCCCTTTCTGAGAATTATGTTTTGTATATATATCAGCCTGCCGGGATCATGACGGCACTTACTACCCCACCGGCTTGTGGATAAGAGGTGAGGACGGCGACCTAGGTCTTGGGGAATATTATCTTACGTATCAAAATTAATGTTTCGGCGTCATGGGGGGAACTCTGTCAAAATTATCATTTGGATTTTATAACTAATTTATTTTTATATTTGGACTTGGAAATGCTATGCGCTTACCGCGGCATGTAGTGAGACCGTTGCTTTCGTCACCGCCTGAATTTGGGGTCTGAGCCCAATCTTTCTTGTAATGTATATTTTTGTAAATACTGGTTTATGACCAGAGCGCCCAGAGGTTGTCTGTGGTCCCGGGTTCGAAACCCGCCTTGTGTTCACTTCATGAGTATTGCAGTATTTGAACTCGACTTTGTTTATCGAGTCAAATACCGAGAGTTAATGTGTTACTTAGTTTACTGTTACATTGGGGACTGGCAGGGTTACAATGACGTCACGTTTGTTACGAGCGTCTGTAGAAAACTTAAATGTCTATACTAGGTTGGATAACTGTTGCGCGGGAGTTACAGTTATACCATACCCCTTGTGTTGGGAACTATTCCTGTAGATTAAGCGACCAAGGAACTAAAGTCCATAATATTGTGATCCCGGACTGTACTTTGTTGATAGGTTTGGTTTAGTGTTGTTTGGTAACCGTCTTGAGGAGGTTACGAGTATGTTTACATTGTGATCTAGTTGACTCCGTTGATGGATGGAGAGGTGCGCTTCACCCACAGTTTAATGTTTGTATTATTCTATTATTGTTTTGTTACAATAAAACATATTTTGTTCAACCAGGTAACACTCTTGCCTGATTTACAGTCTCCCTCACCTCATAGTTACTAAGGGGGAGGGGGTGGGGGCTAGCAATATGATGAAGAAAGAAGCCGATGCAATGACATTACTTGCTGAAAAAAGCAATGATTTCCCTCGTCTTTCAAAGTCAAACACCCACAAGTAGAAGTCATTGGAATCAGCAGCCAAAGTTGCAAAGTTGAACGAAGAAGCAACATTTTATTAAATCAGGTTTTACTTATATTTTGCAGACCAAGTTGTAATATATAATATTGAAGCTGTGGGAGGGTTAGTATCAGGTGTCCATTGCAACAAGTGACCAACACACAGCTAGCGTAAGAGAGCGTTACCATAGAGCGGAGGTGCTATAAGGTTGATCTTGATGGGAAGATCCTCGGTGGAGCAAGCCAATCCGGCCCTTAGCGCCTCTTTCACCGCATCGATACCCTCGTAGCCGTAGCACGCCACCTCGATGTCCGCCCGGATCTTCACGGCCTGTGATGTCAGCTTCCGTTTGATGTTATTCAGGAGGACTTCCTTGGTCTCCTCGTCCAACCCGCACTCGGCCAGGATTGACGGGTCCCTAATGGTGTCAAAGTACAGTTTTTGTCAACAATTGACGTGGTAAAGTGAAAAGGGCACATGAGTCAAATTGTTTGGTCAACCTAAAATTAAATTAAAGGAAGGTATAAATCAGCAAACCATGTGACACGAAACTGGCTAAAAACCAGTGTACCAACCTCGGTTTTAAAATCTCTGTACAAAATGTTGTGGAAAGGTGAATAAAGTACTGTTATTCTACAATGAAAGAGAAAATGGTCCTATGTCCTTTTTGTATTGGTCCAAGTCCGTCCTTGCGCAGCTTATGGAGGCTCGCACACAACGCACACTAAACGTGTCCCTGGTTTATTAAGATAAAGCTCAGCGCAATAGCTACTAACACGTGTTTGTATTATTTCTAGATCCCGCCAGGAATGGAGGAACAAGGGTCGGATGACCCACAGGAGGTCAACAGACGGCAGTGTTGTGAGCGCGCACAGCAACACAACATTAGACTAGTACAATAACAAGTATTATATTAGGATATTTGTTATAATTTATAAACAGATGTGAAATACTTTAATAAAGTTAGTATGCATTCAGACAAACTTACTCTGATGACTGAATTCCCTAACTATTCCCTCTACATTGTGTCTACAATGGTTGATTGTCAAACCTAGGGTGGGGGGGGGGGGG
>CABFVX010001420.1:65999-105980 GCA_902151425.1 Timema shepardi | reverse complement strand
GGGGGGTGCTAGTCTACGAGTGTCAGCAAAACAATTAACACTCATAAAATTTGAAAGTGGTGTTCATATGGTGAATATTTTTAGGGATATGTCTACTGAGCTCGGTCTGTGGTGTGTCTGTATACTGAGCTGTCTGTGGTGTGTCTGTATACTGAGCTGTCTGTAGCGTGTCTGTATACTGAGCTGTCTGTAGCGTGTCTGTATACTGAGCTCGGTCTGTGGTGTGTCTGTATACTGAGTTAAGGGTCTGTAGCGTGTCTGTATACCGAGTTAAGGGTCTTTGGTTTGATTCCCAACATGACCAAAAAATGTATACTTTATGAAATTGGAGTTTTATCTTTCACGGTGATAAATTAATGACTGGAAGACTGGTTGCTGTGTCTTGTTCTAGATGGTAAGTTGTGTGCTGATATAATTGGTTGGTTCAGAAAGTCCACATTAAATGGCTCAAATAAAAACCGTGTAGATCCGTAAACAGCTCCCGGAGCAGGGAAACCAGACCGGGACCTTAGCCTCGGGACATACAACTTGCTGGTATTTTGGGAAAGCGTTGAATATGGTTAGGTTGGTAGCTACTGGCAACACGGTGTTGGTGAAACTATTTAACGACATTAACAAGAGAAAAGGTTCAGTACAACACGCTGACTTACAAAACAGCTTGTTTGAAGAAATCGTAAGCAGACGCTTTCTTTTTGTACTTCTCCTCAAACTTCCAAGCCGTCCTCTGGTAGAGATCTTCCAACTGCTCGTCATTCTCGTAGTGCAAGAGTTCCGCCACGTGGCGCAGGATCGAGTTGACGGCCTTTGCCTTGGCGAACCTCTCGGTGCACTTCTCCACGTCCTCAGCGGACACCCGTCGCTTGCTCAGGTCGATGTACCCTGGGACAAACACACACCGCGCTTACATCAACCGCGTGATGAGCTGCCGACTTTGTGTCGGGAACCTCGCGGCTCGAGCGCTTACTGAGCTGTAAGAGTTGTCGAGTTGTAGCTGCCTTGTCACAATCGGCTTGCTAGCGGGTGGGGTGGGGCCAAGCCACGCTAATTCCCGTCCCGCAGCGAGCAATTACTCACCAGTGCGAGTTGCTAGACCTCCTTTCCTGTCAACTACCACAGACATGTAAACAGAATAATGCTGAAAGTCACAGATAAACTAAACTAGCTTGTAATTTGGGGCAAGACAAATGTTGTGAAGATAACTAAGAAAACTTGACGATAGATCCCGAAGAGGCCAACTGAAGGGGCAAACAATGGTTTGGTTTCTCACCCTTCTCTTTATCCACTCGGATAACCACGACAGGCTCCGTCTTCCCCACTCGGATCAACTTATTGATGGACCTGATACGTCTTCTCGACAACTCTGAGAGCAGGATCATGCCCTCTATGTTGTTGTACTCTAGTAAATGAACATAGGCCCCCATCTCGGCTATGCTCCTCACATTGACCATCACCACATCCTCCACCTCGGGGTACTTCTCTTTGTAGAATCTACACGACAGTGGCATCCTCACCTGGACAACTCACAAACTAACCACGGAAACTTTTATTATTAAAGGTATTGTCTATTTTATTATTTTTTAGAAATATCTAATCTTCAAATCCCTCACATCAGGAAATAATTTCAAGGATTGAAAATGTTTGATTAATCTCATTAATTAAATATAGAACACAAATTTCCCAAAATTTGTTAATAGACCTATCTGGAATGAGGTGGAAGTATCCTAACCAAGTAATTATACTTTATTTAAAATCAAGCATCTTTTAAATGAATATTAAAAAGGTGTTTAGGAATACAAACCGGATGAAAAGTACTTAGTATCTAAAACTGAGAAGAGACGAGAAAATAAACAATATATAGCATAGCTAGTCACAAAACATGTGTACCACAGATTATACAAATTATTTGATAAATTTGAAAGTGCGTACAGACCCCCATAGATAGCACTTAGTTGCTTACGTGTGATCACAACAACAAAATATAAGAAACTAGGATGGTGATAGTAATAATATTAATAGTAGTACATAATTAATTATGAATAGGATATAATATAAGTGTTTAATTCATAGTAAAAAATACAATCGTTTATAATGTTACATGGTCTTACACATGAGACCAGAACATCCCAGAGAGACCAAGCGGATACAGGATAAAATACGTTTGCGTCCCAGAGAGCGCCAGCATAAACAAGAGTAAATAAAGTAAAGTAACATGGTACCATAGAGAGAGCCGGAAAAAAATACCATAGCATCTCAGAGAGTACAAGAGAATTCCATTAAAAACCAGATCATCAAAGAGTAGAATACCATTGTGTTCCATTGCAAACCAGACCATTGTACAGGAAAATACCATTTTATTCCATGGCAAACAAAACCATACTATTAAAATAAAAAACTAGAGCATCCAAGAATAACCAATCAATTCCAGAATAAACCAGAGTCAAAGATAAAACCAGACTATATACTGATTGTTTCATAACTAAAAGAAAAACAGAGTAAAACCCACAGCTTGGTTTGCTCTTAGTATTTTCACCAGGGCAAAATTAGCATAGCTTTGAGAGCAAAAAACAAGACACATTTTCAAATTGGTACAGAAAGAGTATAATTTCATAGAAATAAATAATTAAGTAGGAAAATGAGCTAACAAAGTATAGCAAAACTAAATAAATATTGCTTAAGGCGGGAGTGTAGGGGAAACGAAAAAGAATTGTTTTTATAGAAAAACTTTTTTTTTAGCTAAAATAAATCAAATTTTGCTACAATATATGACCAGGCAATTGCTATAAAAATTAAAAGTTGTTTTATAAAGCCAATAGCTTATATTGTCTCAAAATTATGTATAGATAGATTTTCAATATTATTATGTAAGTATACTAAATTACTTTTTTAAGTTCTAGTATTAACTTAATATAATTCATTTAAATGACACGATACAATATATTTTCACTGTTAAATGCGAGTGTTCTACCCTAATGTAACGTGGACTTTTATGATTAAACTCATTTCGCTTGCAAATAGATTCTCAACATCCAGTTCCTACGCTGACAATTCACCAAATAATAATATATATCATTTCAGGAATCAAACCCGAGACCCTTAACACATAAGGTAGACGTATTAATGACAGCGCTGAATTCAATGATTTCTTTACTATTCTGGACGGATATAAAAACGCGACTTGCAAACGGATCAAATCGTGACGCCAAAGTTTGTCATCTGGTTGCTAGCGAGGGGACCCATTTAACGGTTTGATTCAATATTCTTGGCAAAAAGTGTGACTGGTGAATAAAAGTTGTTTTTTTAAATAGTGAAGTATTATACCCCAATTTACTGAAGACACTGTAGCCCATTTCCATCCTCCAGGACAAAGGCAGACATACAAAATAATAAAATTATAAAACAAGGGGAGAATAAATGCAGATTGAGCAGATAGGACACGCAAAAGCATATATTATTATATGATGTATACACTCATGTTTCCACCGAACCCACTCGGCATTATTGCACTACCAACAATAAAAAGGATTAAAGAAAATATCCAGGAGAGTGAGAATATTTAGTAAAATAAGAATAGAAGTCAACATGTCACGAGTTAAATAGATAAGTGCAAGTTTTATTGATAAACAATAAATATATATATATGATCCATAGAAAACATCTTAGGTATTTACCTAGCAATATTATTAATTTTATTTATAAGTCAGAATGACAAAAAAAAAAGGAATCTGAGACAATATGAGTATTTACTCTAAGTCTGAAGGACTTTGAACATTTATTACAAGTCTGAAGAACTCTAAATATTTATTACAAGTCTGAAGGATTCTGAACATTTATTACAAGTATGAAGAACTCTGAACATTTTTTTCAAGTCTGAAGGACTCTTAAACATTTATTACAAGTCTGGAGGACTCTGAACATTTATTAAAATTTAAAGCCGAAAAATAATTGGTATTTACAAGGCCGAAACTTAATTTGAATCTTACATTTTGTTTTGGGAACACGTAGACGTGTCCAATATGTATATCATGCCAAGAGTGTCTTTTTCACTAATCTCCTGGCAGTATTTATTCGATATCTATTGCTCAGATAGGGGGGAAGTAAGGATTACGCACACAAGACGAAAATATATAGGGAAAAAAGAGGGAAGGGGTATAGTAGACGGGGAAAATGTGATGAGCAGGTCCTGGAAGGATCCAGAACAGTATAATTAGTACATGCAACCATCTAGCGCTGGAAACGTCCTCCTTCACTCGTATAGGCGTCCATAGCGAACGCACGATGTTGACGCGCCTTATTGTCTCGCGCTTTCAGTCTAATCAACACGTTCACGTTAGCCGGTTGTGCCCGTGGGAGATAGTCAGCTCGGGACATAAACAGAAGAAAGGGGCATTGGTGAGGTTAGCCATCATTCTATTGTAGTGTGTGGTGGGATATGTCTAGAAACTATGTAGTGTCCAGTTGTTTTCTTAATCTTGAACATTGTAGTTTTTTATAAAACGCTACAACACATTTGTTTGGTCTCAATTTGTCATCACTGTTTGGTTGTGCTGTTGAAATATTGGCAACAGTGTCAAGACTTAAAACGGGGCCTTGTCCCTCCACATTTAAAACAGTAGTGCTTGTTTAGCTCGATTTGAGAATAGACGTACTCATTCAATTTGTCGCAAACAACTCGCAGTAGTACAGAATGAGACAATAATATTAGTTGTAATGATAAACATTGTTACAATTATACAGCATTTACATTGAAAGAAATACAATTCAGTTTTAAAGGCAATATTGTACAAATAAGAATAAAACCGATTATATATTAAAATGTGTAGCTAGCACCCATGTTGTTTACATTATGCCTGGACTACAATATATTTAAAATTTGTTATTTGCTCATATAATGGTCTCAGAAACAATATATTTAAAGTTCGAAAGCTAAAATGGAAAAAAAAGGTAGCTTCAAAGTTAATTATATTTGTTTGAATTACAAAATTTGTGTAGTAGTTTTACATTAAAATAATGATTTAGTTTATAGGCTTGTATTACTATATTACAAAATATTTAAAGTTGGCTCTCAGTTTGTATATTGCTTTTAGAAACCATATTATATTTAATGTTCGATAGCTATAATGAAATAAGCTCGCTAAAAACCTGATTACTTTGGTTCGAATGACAAACTTTGTGTGGAAGTCGTACGTTCAAACGATAATTTAGCTTATAGGCTTGTAGGAAGTATTATTGTTTTAACCTAAATCAACTTATTTAAATAAACAAGACATGAGCGTTGGACTTAGTTATACTCTTCAAAGCTGTTATTAGCCCATTTATTTCATTTAACTAATAATACATTGATATATCTCATATATTCTGCAATCCCCCCCCTTTATCAACCATTCAGAAATAACAAACGGGGATGGTAACAAGAGAGTTATTTTATTCAGAAAACAAATCACATATAACTCAATGAAAAGGTGAGACAACAAAAGCGTTAAGCACTGGAAATTTATATTAGAGATGTTGCATATTTCATGATTAGTTAATTTGTTGCATATTTCATTATTCGCTAGTCTCACTTGGTTATTTCCACCCCTATTCCCCTTATTCAACTGCAGACTTCTTGGAATTAGCCACCCCTACCCTCTTTCTACTCACACGTGTCGCTTATTCCGTCTCAAACAGTGGTCATTGAATTCCAATCTCTATCACAACTCGGTGAACCTCTCTTGCTCGGTTTTGTTTGAATCTTCATAGATAATAAGTTGATAATGTTCTCTATGTGTGTTTTTATTTAATATATATATAATATGTACTCATTAAACGCGAATGTTTAGGGGAGCTCCTCTCGCAAACTAATATTCGTCAAGAAGATCAAGACCATCACTCCCAGGTATTCTCGGATCTCCAGTCAAGACAACCCTCAAGGTAGGCTCTACACAGTACATCTTTTTATTAAACCAACGTTCAACTCCCGTCTCTGTTTTAGTGTAACTAAAACTGGTCCTCCGAAATCAATTACTTTTTTTTTGTTAGTCTTAACTACATTAAAGAGACAGATCGCTCATACAAGAGACAAACATTCATTTAATTGGTGAAAACTGGTTTGATGAACCTCGGAAATTAGCCAAAGCCCAAACGGCATTATACACTGTGAGACAAGTGGTCAAAGGTAACTTCTGACGTGATACAAGATTCTCGCCCATAAATGGCGACTTAAAACATATTAACTAATTTATACTAAATTGACCTTTGTATTAATCTCAATTAGTCCTGTCATAACAACAAATTAATTATCAAATGAAGGATCCAGGTATAAATGATCAATCAGGAATACGATCCAGCAAAGACAGATGAGAGTTAAGTTATCCTTATTGACGGTTCCTAAAGGTCAAACAATAACAATATAGTCCCATTTAACAAATTTACTCCCACCGGAATATAATAATATTAGACGTATTAGAATATATTCACAAAGGTTATAATATTGAAACTACACCACCTAGCGGTTCGCGAAAACATTTAATAATAAAGTCAAGACAATGGTATAATCTCGCTGGCTGGCGGCCCCTTCTTTGACCAACAACACATAAACTTTAAACATTTCCAAGAATTATATATAGTCTCTTAATAAATAACAAGAACATAATTCCTAAAAATATTAAAATAAGAAGAGTTGGCAAACGACGCTATCAATTTAAATGACCATCCCAAGTGGCGGTACCCAAAGGGTAAAAAAAAAAACATCTGTTAAGCGGATAAGCAGAAGTTTCTAAATAAGACACAGGATACAAAAATCTCCCATAGGGATCATAATAAAGCTGAACAAATGGTTTGAAATAACCGATCAAAGATATTAAATATGATCATGGCTTTAAGAGCCCAAAATTTACAAAGTCCTTTTAGTTTCAATATTTAATAAGTTTTAAGTATTATTAGTCCGGAAATATAATTTTGAATAGAATAGAACATTTTAAGCCAAAAGGAAATTTTGATTAACCTAATGTTTAAATCAGCCTCTGGCAAAGTCACTCACCTCGTAGCCAGCAAGTAATATGTGCTTACATCACAGACACACCATCATTATATACCCTAAAAATACGCCACGTGCTCTCGAGGCTCGGGAACAAAAGAAGGGTTAGAGGGGTGGGGGCAACCATGTGCCGAGAACATACTGTAGCATGCTCCACGTCTCCAGATGCGTCTGGAAGAACAGTTATATGAGTTGGCTGAGCGCGGCCTATATAGTTCAGTGAGCTCGCACATGTCACTCTTCTTCTTTTTTTCCTGTGGGCGCGGTTGGCACTGACATTGGGAAATGAACC
This sequence comes from Timema shepardi, assembly GCA_902151425.1. Lineage (NCBI taxonomy): Eukaryota > Metazoa > Arthropoda > Insecta > Phasmatodea > Timematidae > Timema > Timema shepardi. The sequence continues at coordinate 98,673 of CABFVX010001420.1, read as the reverse complement.
TCGGGCCTCACTTTAGTCTAATATTAGGCAGTGCTTTGATATGTTGTTGAGTTATAGTTTTGCTGAGACGGGGCCGGGATGGTGATTGAGACAACCTTTTAGTGTTAATATGTTGTAACAAGGTTACAATTCATAAAAATTAGCGAACAATGTCGAAATGCCACATTGCCTTGTATGTGTGGAAGAGAGAAAGAGATGCTTGAAAGTTTTTCTCTCTTACACAATGGGGGTCAGATGACAGCTCGAAATTTTAGCCGCAGATGTCCATCCTCTTTTATTATAGAGATCAATGGTTGAATTATTGTCAGACAAAGTGGACAACAGTTTTTATAAATCTTAGATTTAACTATTCACTAATCTACAAGGAGAGTATAATAATTATATTATAAATAGAATACACCACCACAAGTGATTGAAAGTATTTAACATAATAATAATTACTGTAAAGTTAGTAATAGTAGATCAAGAAAAATAAATGTAGGAACGGTAACCAAAAGAGATTTAAAACATTTAACATAGTAATTACTGTAAAGTTAGTAATAGTAGATTAGGAAAATAAATTTAGGAACGGAATGATGGACTAGTCTTTCTGTCAATCTTCAATTTAATGAAAAACTCTTAGCTAAACACATAAAACTGTGAAAAGTATTGGTGTTAGAGGAATTAGTTTTATATCAAAATAAAATTCCGTTCTTGGTGATCATTTCCTACACTCATACTACCCATCTATCTCAGTTAAGAAAAAACTTTTACAAAGTGTGAACATATGTCTGCAGTATAAACCTCATCGTTTTTTTTTCTTTCTTCAATGGCACTGAAGATATTGTCTTCAATAAACCAGGAGTACTTGTATTTGATATACTCCCCTTTCCACTTTCTTGATTTTCTTATTTGTTCACTCCAGTTGTGACCCAACTAACCTGGCCCTATCTAACCACGAATTTCGTCTACAAGAAAACCGGGAAGACATATTTTGTTCGTCTCTACACCGACATATTAATATTTAGAAGGAAATTATACAGTCTCCTATACAAAGTAACGTTGTCGGACCGTAATACATTAACAAAAGAAAAGTCTGTAATATAATTAAGAATGTAATTTCCCCGAGCCAACTGATGTACAGGGCAGGTCATAAATATATGTTTTAATGTTTTCGGAACGTGGCAAACCACACAATGTGAGGACGGTACCTTACACATCAAATAAAATTGGTCTTTCGTGTAGGCGTGCCCAAGCCAAAGGCAGATTATTGTACAAATAAACTTTTGATTGCCCTTAACTCCTGAAAACCATGGTGTAACTAATTTTGTACCACAAACCCCATGGTATCATTTTGCTTTCTGCTGGCATGTGGTCTCCCACCATTTTCTCCATTTAACCCGACTTCTCTGTTTGGTATAAAGTCGCTATACGGTAGCAGTATTTCCTGTACAGTAGAAAATAAATTTACATTATATGCCAAACTATCTACTCTCACATTACCCATTATACCCACGTGACTAGGAATCCATTGTTAACCCAATTCCTAGCCCTATCTCGTAGAGAGGCTTATTCTTAGAGTATTTGAATTATCACTAGGTGTGATGGTGGGCTTGACAAGCCACTTATAGACTCCAAAGCGCTACGAGCGTCGCATAATACCACTACAAGCTGCGGACGTAAAGATAACATACATATTTCAATGCCTTAGGATAGTAAATAATTCCACTGTAAATATTGATGTATCGGTTTGTAGTCTATATGACTGACCATAATTAATACTACTGTCATAGAAGGCCGCACCCACTAGAGCTGGCTCCCCTCCCCTCCTAGCACCATCTGTAAATATAAGTCTGTATCTACTCCATCTTTCTTTCATATACCATACTGCATTTAACTTCTGTTCGATCGGATGGGTAACTCTTTTTATTCCTGAGCCAGGAATAGATAACATCACTGGTACATCCCAAAGGGCATCATGCTCCCCAATGAAACACTCTACCAGATACGGAAGAGAAAACATATATTGACGCAGTTCATTCAAACCCAGAAATCTATCCACCAGAGAAGGGCATTTTTTGTTTCAACATAATTTGTAAGGATCAAAAGTCTGCGTCGCAGATAACTAGAAGTTGAACAATCTTTAATAAAAACTTGTCCACCAACAAACGGCGCCTAAGAAATAAAGGGAGTTCTCCCACTTCAGTAAGGAGTGTGTTTGTTGGTGAAGTACAACAAGCGCCCAACCTCATAGTTTTTTCAGTTAGTTATTCAAAATTTGTTTATAAAAAAAGCCAAAATCGCCTCATATACATATAAACATCCTAATGTAGGCGTGGTTCATTCACTAACATGTTACATACATTTAGGAAAGTGAGGTCTATTACAGGGTATACATTATTTGTCCTCACCCGGCCACATTATTTTAGATGCACTCACCTCAATGATAGTAAAATTACAAATAAACACAATAGTATATTAAAAAGACTTTAAAAAAGAGAGAACAATAAGTACGGTATACGTACACATTCTGCTCCAATCATAACATCAGTTGCTACAAAATTACAGATACCGTTTCACCCACATATCACATGGTCAAAATTATTTTCCAGAATGTATCTCTTAACTTCCTTGTTATGTTTGTGTTTTATTATTTTATTTATTCGTATATAAAGAACACAATAAACATTTGATTATTAATAAAAAGCCAACCCTTCTCCTTCTCTGCACTCATATATATATATATATATATATATATATATATATATATATATATATATATATAAAATCACTCACCATATTTCATAACTGCTCTAGTCATATGTCTCAACTACTCTAGTCATATATACAACATATACATTTTATAATATACAACATCAACTACTCTAGTCAAATATACAACATATACATTTTATAATATACAACATCAACTACTCTAGTCAAATATACAACATATACATTTTATAATATACAACATCCTTTTTCAAAAAGATTAAGTTTTTTCATATTTATTTCTTGTGGTATTATATTGAAAAATGTTAATCCCTTAATCTCCATTTCATTAGAAAACAATTTTTTCAAAGCAAACCAATTGGAATATGGGAGTTTTAATAATATAATGTGTTTTAAGGTTTTTATAACCAATTATGAAATAAATGTTGTGATTGTACAATACTTAGTTAGCTTACAAGAAATGGTGAGCTATGTTTGAGGATTTTCGAATATTTGGTCGCGGTAAACATTATACCGCTTGGATTTACCCTGCGCTAGTGTCGTGAATTCAAACTTTATTTGCACTTTGCACGGATCCTATAGAGATCACTGACTCCAACATAATACCACCAGAGAGAGAAGTAGTAGGAGGTTAACTTCACATGTAGTAACTGGTAAGTAGCATAGATTATTTATTAAGTAGTTACAGGTATCTAACATAAGAGTTCGTGTTAACGTGATCTGTGCCATAGAGCATAAGTAGAAATAGTGATTACTATTTAAATTCTATTGATGCGGCGCCTAGTTTTAACGCTCATCTTTTAGTTTTTAGTTTTTTAATTGTTTCTAATTGCTATTAGTAGTCCACAGTTTTAATACTTTGGACCACACTTTATTATCAAATGATGCAACAAATTCCTTATCAATCAGTTCCCAGTCATCTGCGGAGAAGAAGAAATATAAATCAAGATGTGCTCTGTCATCCTATTTACACTTGTGCTAGGCTTACCATTTGATCACTTGGTAAAAGATTATGTTTTAATTGATTAACTAATATTTGCTATTTATAAATAGGCCAGGGCCCGAATACTTTATATCTAAATCAACAGGATGACTTTATGTCTAAAATATTATGTCACACATGTTTTACTTACGTTGGGATAATGGTGTCTCTTAATGTGTGATTGCCAGTGTCGGTGGATGAGCTAATGACTGATGTCTGTGATTGCCAGTGTCAGGAGATGAGCAAATGACTGATGTCTGTGATTGCCAGTGTCAGGGGATGAGCTAATGAGTGATGTCTGTGTCAGGAGATGAGCTAATTAGTGATGTCTGTGTGATTGCCAGTGTCAGGAGATGAGCTAATGAGTGATGTCTGTGATTGCCAGTGTCAGGAAAAGAGCTAATGAGTGATGTCTGTGATTGCCAGTTGTCAGGAGATGAGCTAATGAGTGATGTCTGTGTGATTGCCAGTGTCAGGAGATGAGCTAATGAGTGATGTCTGTGTGATTGCCAGGTGTCGGGCAAGCAGGTGATTGTGGGAACATCTCAAGGAGAGCTGCTCGGAGCTACCAGTACGACAGCAGATGGCACCCACTACTTCACGTTCCGAGGTGTTCCTTACGCCAAACCCCCGGTTGGTCCTCTCAGGTTCAAGGTGGGTCCAGTGGACGTGTTTGTTAACTGTCTTGTTTCTGTTCTGGTCAACATTTCCCTGTGTTCAGTGACATAACCAGTCTGTGGAGTGAGAGCATCTCCTCCAAACACATCCCTCCACCCTCATCTTGTAGATAAAGTCACTCATTGAAGCTCCCATCTCCAATATGACCTTGGACAGGAACACACTTCACACTGCTGTCACTAGACACAGAGGAACACAGTTCACACTGCTGTCACTGGACAGAGAGGAACACAGTTCACACTGCTGTCACTGGACAGAGAGGAACACAGTTCACACTTCTGTCACTAGACCTAGGTTTCATTCTATCGGAACTCACCGGGAGGGAGGGACCCTAGCAACAGAACTCTCTAAAAGAGGAAACAAAGAAACACTAAAGGGGGGAAAAAGGAAATTGAAAAAGAATGCCGAACGTAAAGTACAAATACACGAAATGAACGAACCACTAAACTCTAAATTTACTTTTCACAAATGTATATAATTTTGTTAATTATTAGGTCTAGAATTAATATTTGAGGTTTATTAAAACTAAACACACACAGTAGAAATATTAAGGGTAGTATTGAGGAGCTGTACCAAATCTTGTACGGAGCTAAAGCAGAGAAAACTCACCATGTTCCACTTGTCTGGGATTTGAACCCTGATCACGTCATCGACGACACCCTTGCTCTAGTTAAGTTATGTTCGTACCTCAACCTGACACCAGGACTTGTCAAGGTAATGGAGCGTTTGTGTTGTGCATGCAGTCCCCGCGGGAGCCTGAGCCCTGGGAGGGGCAGAGGGATGCTCGTAAGTTCGCCACACGCTGTCTGCAGGAGGACGGAGGGTCGGAGGATTGTCTGTACCTCAACGTCTTCACGCCACAGGTAACTGTCACCACTACACAGGTAACTGTCACCACTCTACACAGGTAACTCTGTCACCACTACACAGGTAACTCTGTCACCACTACACAGGTAACTCTGTCACCACTACACAGGTAACTCTGTCACCACTCTACTGGTGGAGATGAGAAAGGAAAACAGGAATATCCCGGAATAGACGGGGAATGTGGATAATTGCCTACAGAACCTGTTAAAACGATAAAACAGACGTGAGAGGTTTGGTTTCTCGATGACAAGATGGATCACCAGGATATGGGCCGTTAAAACCGACACTAGCAGCTGCAAACATTTATTTAACATCAAAACACATCAAATTAGCAATGTTTGAATTATTATCTGTTTGGGCTGTACACTATTTACAGGCCTTATCTACAGTTAAATAAAATTGAACTTCCACTTTGATTTACCTTCATACGGGGAAAGTTATCCTCACTCTCGCCTTTAATCCGGTATTAAACAATCGACTATGTTTTCAAAATGTTGCCGGAACAGTTTAGTTAACGTGTGAGCTCCTCGTGGCGTGTTGTATCTTAGTTGGGGCCCAACTCCAACTTGCCTGTCATGGTGTGGTTCCACTGGGGAGCCTTTGCGTTCGGGTCAGCTGACCTTAACCCAGGACACCTCATGGACATAGGGGTCGTGGTGGTGTCCGTGCAATACAGGCTCAATGTGTTTGGTGAGTAATGCCACACATTTTATTGGTCAAGCTTTGTAGTTGTCAAAGCAGGATTTTATTTATTTTTAGACAAAGTCAAATTGGACGAATATTTGAAGGGGAATCAAAGTTTTCAAATGTTCAAACATTGTTATTTCACGGTAGAAAACCAAATTACTATAATAATTAAGCTTTTTTAAAATCCTGTTTACTAAAATATTCCCAAAGCAGATGTTAGAACGAAATGAATGTTGTCCACGCTTCTTGCGTGTTTACAAGTACAGGGGTAGCTACTCGACAGTTGTCGATGGATGTGTCCTGGGCGCAGGTTTCCTCAGCCTGGAAGGCACAGATGTTCCGGGCAACGCAGGCCTCAAGGACCAGGTGGCGGCGCTCAGGTGGATCAACAAACACATCAACCAGTTTGGTGGCGATGAGAACAGAGTGACCTTGTTTGGCTGCAGTGCTGGAGGGTCCAGTGTTCACTTCCACGTCCTGTCCCCTCTCTCGACAGGTAGGGAATGTCCCCTCTCTCGACAGGTAGGTGATGTCCCGTCTCTTGACAGGTAGGTGATGTCCCGTCTCTTGACAGGTAGGTAATGTCCCGTCTCTTGACAGGTAGGTGATGTCCCGTCTCTTGACAGGTAGGTAATGTCCCCTCTCTCGACAGGTAGGGAATGTCCCCTCTCTCGACAGGTAGGTGATGTCCTGTCTCTTGACAGGTAGGTGATGTCCCGTCTCTTGACAGGTAGGTGATGTCCCGTCTCTTGACAGGTAGGTAATGTCCCCTCTCTCGACAGGTAGGTGATGTCCCGTCTCTTGACAGGTAGGTAATGTCCCCTCTCTTGACAGGTAGGTGATGTCCCGTCTCTTGACAGGTAGGTAATGTCCCCTCTCTCGACAGGTAGGTGATGTCCCGTCTCTCGACAGGTAGGTGATGTCCCCTCTCTTGACAGGTAGGTGATGTCCCCTCTCTCGACAGGTAGGTGAGGTCCCCTCTCTCGACAGGTAGGTCATGTCCCCTCTCTCGACAGGTAGGTAATGTCCCCTCTCTCGACAGGTAGGTCATGTCCCATCTCTTGACAGGTAGGTAATGTCTCCTCTCTCGACAGGTAGGTCATGTCCCCTCTCTCGACAGGTAGGTAATGTCCCGTCTCTCGACAGATAGGTGATGTCCCCTCTCTCGACAGGTAGGTGATGTCCCGTCTCTCGACAGGTAGGTAATGTCCCCTCTCTCGACAGGTAGGTAATGTCCCCTCTCTCGACAGGTAGGTAATGTCTCCTCTCTTGACAGGTAGGTGATGTCCCCTCTCTCGATAGGTAGGTAATGTCTCCTCTCTCGACAGGTAGGTAATGTCCCGTCTCTTGACAGGTAGGTGAGGTCCCCTCTCTCGACAGGTAGGTGATGTCCCCTCTCTCGACAGGTAGGTCATGTCCCCTCTCTCGACAGGTAGGGAATGTCCCGTCTCTTGACAGGTAGGTAATGTCCCCTCTCTCGACAGGTAGGTAATGTCTCCTCTCTTGACAGGTAGGTGATGTCCCCTCTCTCGATAGGTAGGTAATGTCTCCTCTCTCGACAGGTAGGTAATGTCCCGTCTCTTGACAGGTAGGTGATGTCCCCTCTCTCGACAGGTAGGTGATGTCCCCTCTCTCGACAGGTAGGTGAGGTCCCCTCTCTCGACAGGTAGGTCATGTCCCCTCTCTCGACAGGTATGTAATGTCCCCTCTCTCGACAGGTAGGTCATGTCCCCTCTCTCGACAGGTAGGTAATGTCCCCTCTCTCGACAGGTAGGTCATGTCCCATCTCTTGACAGGTAGGTAATGTCTTCCTCTCTCGACAGGTAGGTCATGTCCCCTCTCTCGACAGGTAGGTAATGTCCCGTCTCTCGACAGATAGGTGATGTCCCCTCTCTCGACAGGTAGGTGATGTCCCGTCTCTCGACAGGTAGGTAATGTCCCCTCTCTCGACAGGTAGGTAATGTCCCCTCTCTCGACAGGTAGGTAATGTCTCCTCTCTTGACAGGTAGGTGATGTCCCCTCTCTCGATAGGTAGGTAATGTCTCCTCTCTCGACAGGTAGGTAATGTCCCGTCTCTTGACAGGTAGGTGAGGTCCCCTCTCTCGACAGGTAGGTGATGTCCCCTCTCTCGACAGGTAGGTCATGTCCCCTCTCTCGACAGGTAGGGAATGTCCCGTCTCTTGACAGGTAGGTAATGTCCCCTCTCTCGACAGGTAGGTAATGTCCCCTCTCTTGACAGGTAGGTAATGTCCCCTCTCTCGACAGGTAGGGAATGTCCCCTCTCTCGACAGGTAGGGAATGTCCCGTCTCTTGACAGGTAGGTAATGTCCCCTCTCTCGACAGGTAGGTAATGTCCTACCAGTCAATAATCAGTAACTTATTACCAATCAACTGCTTGTATCCTGTTCCACGTTGATGTCACCAGCCTAGATTGGAGTTGAACCGTGTAGCTATGCAGGAAGGAAAGGATCCCGAGGAGAGCTAGTGTGCAAGTGAGAGAAGAAGATTGGTGGAAGGAAAGAGGAACATGGAGGCATTTAACTAAACTATACACTTGTAACAATTCATGGTGATTTATAAAGGTCTGTTTTTTTCTTTAATTAATCCCAGCAAATATTTTTGTGAATTAAAGAAATGTAATTTATCCAGGTCTGTTCCACCGGGGGATATCCCAAAGTGGCACCGGTACGGACCCCTGGGCCTACATCCAACAATCACAGCCGTACGCCTTCCGTCTCGGGAGGAACCTTGGACTGCAGACAGAGGATCCTCAGGAACTCCTCGACTTGTTGAGGACTGTCCCAGCTGACGAGCTCGAGGCCGCCGTGGTCCAACTGTTGGAGCCTGACGAGAAGACTCGCTACTACACCTTCCCTTTTCTCCCTAGTCTGGAGCACCCCAGCAGGGCCGAGGAACCGTTCCTGGCGCAGCACCCGGACTATATAGAGCACCACGGGAACTTCAACAAGGTACTGGTTCTATACAGAGAGGAACACACTTCACACTGCTGTCACTGGACAGAGAGGAACACAGTTCACACTTCACACTGCTGTCACTGGACAGAGAGGAACACAGTTCACACTGCTGTCACTGGACAGAGGAACACAGTTCACACTGCTGTCACTAGACAGAGGAACACAGTTCACACTGCTGTCTCTAGACAGAGAGGTAACACCCAATCCCCCGGCCTAGGTTTCATTCTATCGGAACTCACCAGGAGGGAGGGAAACTAGCAACAGAGCGCTCTAAAAGAGGAAACCAATAAACACAAAAGGAGGACAGGAAATTGGTAAACAATGACAGAACACTTATATAAAAACATGTAAACAGAATGATATGTTTTGTTTAAGAGGCAGCCACTACCTGTTTGTCCAGTGACAGCAGTGTGAAGCCAGAACGTTTTGTCCCCTTCCCTCTGTCACTATCTGTATGTTGTGAGATATATTTGAAGTGTAGTTTGACCTCGTTTCAATCCCTCTGGTCCAGGTACCGTACATCACAGGGGTCAACAAGATGGAAGGAAAGTTCTCGATCGTGAGCGATCCTAAAAACACCGACGTCACGCAACTCTCCTACTGGGAGACCATCAACGGCGACCTGGAGCGAGTGGTGCCCGTCGACCTCGGCCTGGAGAAGGGCTCGCCCGAGTCTCTGCGAGTCGCGAACAAGGTGAAGGAGTTCTATTTTGGTGACAGGAATATATCTTTGGAAACAAAGGAGCAATGGATCCAACTCCAGTCGGACATACTCTTCAACGTCAAGACGCAGTTCACGGTCCGACGGTTTGCGGACCGTTCCAACTCCACCTACAACTATCACTTCACTTACAACAACTCGGCCCACACCCAAGAAATGGATTACCTCTTTTACCAAAATAAAGTATCGGGAGAAAGCTCCAAGGACGCCAAAATAGCAAACGCCATCGGCACGCTATGGGCCAACTTTGCAAAAACTGGGGTCCCGTCGTTCCAAGGGGGGGTGAAATGGGAACCTGTCTCAAAATCTAGATTATATTATCTTAAAATAGATGACGAGCTTTCATTGGAGGAAGAGTTGGAGAAAGAGCGAATAGACTTCTGGCTGGATATCTACAGCTCGCACCAGAAGATGGGACTCGCCTTCTCGCCCGTTTCTGGGAGACTTGACGGCGAGCTGTAAGAATCTCTTAACCTAAAACAACACTTACTTCACATGGGTTTTGGTCAGTCACTCACAGACACTCACCGTTGCTGGGAGACTTGACTGCGAGCTGTAAGAATCTTTACCTCAAACAACACTTACTTCACTTGGGTTTTGGTCAGTCGCTCACAGACACTCACCGTTGCTGGGAGACTTGACGGCGAGCTGTAAGAATCTTTACCTCAAACAACACTTACTTCACTTGGGTTTTGGTCAGTCGCTCAGACACTCAACGTTGCTGGGTAGGGCACTCAATTGCAGGAAACTATTACAGTGGAACCCTTATTGGGCCAAACTCCCGGAACTCCTGTCAAATACATTTTATTAATTAGGATCCATTGTACAGCACTGTAACCTGGTCGTAGCCAAGACTGTATTCTGTCGACAAACGTCTGCTGTGGAATAAACTGGGACCGGCATTCCTGCTTCCACCAAAGTCCACCCTGTGGAAAATATTATGGCGTGTTGACGGTTGCTCCGATGTGTACCTCATTGGCGTAAATGATTGGTTGCAAACAGACATTGGCATGAGGACAGATGAGATAATAACTGCATGTTTGTCTACAAACTAAAAATGGCGCCAAACGACTCACATCAGTCAGTGATTCTTTATAAACAACAATAATAACTCATAATTATATATAATATAAATTATGGATGGACGGGAACGAGAAATGGTAAAAATGACGCTTTAGAATAATTCTAGATTAAAAATGTACCCATATAGTTCTTTAAATTAACACGGTGATACTTGTAAAAACTTTGACATTATTACATGTAATACAAATAATATATCATAAAAACATAATAATATAGATAGTGATGTGCAAATAGCATTTTAGTTGAATTGAATATTAAATAATTAATTGTAATACATTAATTTTATTAGTTAATCTCTTTTGAAAATGGTGTTTTACTTCTGCACGACGGCACCGCTCATAAACGTCGCTCAAAGTTGGTGCAGCTAAAATGTGCTCGTTCTTTATGAGTGAAGAGTGTTTGTAAAACATGTCAAGTTTTTCTAATTTGTTATTGTGTAAATAAATGGTGAGATGTAATCTATGTTGTATTAATGCATTTTTCATAAAGTTTCTGGATTGTAGAGGGGGAGATTAGGTGTTTTTTTAAGGGTTTGGCCCCCTAAGGAAAGGAGTGCATAGACTTTCCCCTTACCTCTGGAGTGACCCTCAACTGGACGTTTTTTGAAAAGTGAATACATTTACAAGACATGTTGCAAAGTATTGATCGTAACTCTAGTGTTAACAAAAGAAAAGACACAAAATTCATGAAATTAGTTGCCCTGAAGTAATGTAAGTGGCAGGGAAGGAAGAAAAGCTAGGTTAGGTTAGGTTAGGTCAGGTCTTGATAGAAACAAACTTCTCATTTATCACGCTTCCATCTCATCACCACTTTTTCCTCACACAGTTAAACATTAGTTTTAAATTCAGGAATATTCCTTTTTGAAAGAAGAAATAACTGTCAGTTACCTTTAAAAATTTGAGACTAGTAGAAATGATCGATCTGTCAAAACTTAGTTACCGCAACTAATGTTTCATTTGAAACAAAATGCTGTCATGGAACACTAATGATTGAGGTGGAAGGAAATATAAAATTGTTGTATTAAACTTTATTTGGATATTAAAACGGAAATATATTTGTATACACAAAGTATTTGTATAATATTTCATTAGTTCTTAGAACTCTTTAACAATTATTTACAAAAACAAACAATCAAAATTAAATGTGGAGGTGTCACTTTTTATTGTCTCATAGGTCCTGGGTTCAATCCCCGCTGCTTCCAAAATGTATCTGAGAGGCAGTTGGTCTGGGGCGAGATCAAATGAGGAGACACTAGAATAAAGAAGTAGCAGCTCTGGACTGGAAAACAGGGCTTGTGCTGACCACATGACTCCCTCTATCCACAAAGGTTGGCACCACCAGTGGTGGCCGCCCTGTAAAGCTTGCTCGTCTGTTCTATATCAAATATTTAATGATGAGAAAAATTAATAAGTTAATTTTGGACTATAAAATCTGGATTCTGTGTAATTTGAGACAACCAGTAGAGCCAACCTAATAACAAGTTAATGTTTGTTTGGCATTTGTGCTTTCTAGTTGACATGGTGTTCTAAAGTACGGGAAAGAATCATAGATTAGTCTTGTTCAATCCGAAACAAGCGTCTGGTGAAGGTTTTGTCCACCTCGACACTTTCTCCAGCATCATCTAAGCTTTGATGACAGCTTTTCCTGTATTCTCTTCGTTCAGCATTCCAATAAAAGCTCTCGGCATATTCTTGAAACCTTGAGTTACCGTACAACAGGATCTGCGTTGGTTGCGTTCACTACCAAAGTCCGGGAGAAGTATTTTTATGAGCATTTACTTAGAACATTAATAGCTCACTATAGCATTTCTGTATTCATAATACATACACAGATTAAAACTAGATTAAATTTTTTCACAAAATTTACTACATGACCTTTTAATGCAAATAATGGTCAGTTATAGTTTAAGAATATGCCAATAAAAAAAGTTCCCCCGACCAAAACACATTTGCAAGATTATTAAACCGACCAAACTGTGACCAAAGCCAAATGTTTAAAAACACATAAGTTAAATTATATATTGACGCGAGCTGGCTCACATAAGCTCGCTCACTCAAAAGAGTCGTTCATATGAGTCAAATCGTTCGCCGCATGGCTGGCTCGCTCCCAATCCCTCCACCCCTTCCCTTCACTATCTTTATGAGCGACCGCTAAATAGTTCTCACAATTCCCGTTACGAGCGTGCAAATTTGTCTCTTCTCTTTTAACTTGTGAACTAATTAGAATTTATGTGTAATTTATCCAAAGCCTATTGCATTTGATTCTTTAATTCTATTACTTATAATAATTAATCTTAGCATATAACCTTTAGTGTCTAATTCCCAGAATTATGTTTGTTGATGTTTAAAAAAATGAATATTGTAGGCAGTGCTTCAACCTAGTAACGATAGTAAGCATCTATAGTTGATTTTTTTTTCCGCAGTAACGAATATAGAACGACAGAAGAGTCGTGAATGATAACTTGCTCCTGACTTTTTCCAGGACGAATGAACAAGAGCGAAAAAGTTGTGAATGATGATAACTCTCTGAGCTCAGCGAATAAGTGCGGTTGGAAGTGTGGATGGGAAGAACTGCTCCTTTAGTGGAGCAGGAGCAATCTGTTACTGCTCCACCCCTGGACCAGTTCCTTTTACCTGCTCCTTTTTGTCACAGTGACAGTATTCGTGCCTACTCCCAGCCTAGTTTTTTTTTAGCACCGCGTCTACTGCCCGTTCGGTTTTTACGCATTTATACCAATTACGCCAATGTGTTAGAGGAAGTGCACCCACATTTGTTTGGAATGAGAGTTGAAAACGTTTAAGAAAAAAATCACCGTCAATGCACCCAACTGGAATCGAACCTCAATCTCATTGTCATCGGTATTCCACTCTAGTGCGGAGTGAAGCCAGAGACCAAAGGCTGGCAACCTTTTTGATATCGCAGGCCATACGGGTTTAAAAAAAATATTTGGCTAGTTTGAAAAAAGTAAAACAAAAAAAGTTCAATTTTACGTTTCCCAATTAGTAATTAGCTATTAAGTTGTTTTTTTTGAACAAATTGTTTGCTAAATATTTTTTGGGCTAGATAAAATCAGTCAGTCAGTAGATTGCTGACCCTTGCCTTAAATCATTTGAACATCAAATGGGTCCCTTCAATGTCACTCATCAACGTAACAATGTATTACATTACATACTGTGCTTGTATTGTGGAAATAATGTTTTGTCCTACGAAAGCTTTCCCCTTCAAAACTCATTTGTGACTCCTCAAACCTTCTCTAAATTAGGCCTGTAATAGATAAATAAGGTTGCATCGGACACGATATTAGCGCTGTGACAAGAACACAAAGCACACACTTCCTTTCTACTGTACGACTGCTCCAAAATATCTCCGGAGCATAAAGGAACTAGGTTACTTTGGACCTGTTCCAGCGTGTATTTGATCGATGGAGCAGTGACAAAAAGGAACAGCTCTCTTTCATCCGTCAGGAACAGGTTGTGAATGTGACGCCAGAGGAGCAGTGACAAAGGAGCAGCTTGTGATTTCACAACCCATCCCTAGTTGGACTTGTAAGTAGTGCAGAAGCAATGCGTTGATAGCCAAGACTAGCTAAATCAAACCGAACATTGGATACAAATTCAAAGCGAGTAGGCAGAGATATGATAGCGTATGAATGAAAAGAAGAGATGTAAAGAAACATCAAACAAATGCACGATGTCTCCCATAAGGTGTCACATGGAAACAAAGTATAGATCAGGGTGAAAAGGGGAGCGGTTCCTGATACATCCTTGCAGCAGGGCCTAATATTGAGGGTAATAGGCCTATTTAATCTAATTGATCTAAGTTTTTGATTCAAATGTACAACTGACGTGCATACGCTTATTTTGTACAAATAATAATATAAATGTGTAGTAAAAATTGTTGGCCTATTGGTCAATGTATCAGATGCGTGATGTGTGTAATGTAGAGATGGGAAAAACAGTGATTTTACGATATCAGTGAATACAGTGACTGTGATTTTAAAATATCGGTGATTTATCACTGTGACCTGTATTCACAGTGTTTTGATGGACCTATATTTTTCACTTTACAACCACGGTCAAAGCTAGTATTTAGCTGCTGTCCGAGTAGGTGCGTACAATCGAGTATCAAGTATGGAGTATTTTTGAGTACTGGGTATTTACTCGAATAATCGCATGGCATTCGGTTGTCGGTTGGAACTTGAAAGGAGAACTAATTACTTGGAAGTTTGGCGGCTTGCAATGGAATTCGATACTTAAAGACTTAACATAAGCTCTTTCTGTCGGCACTCGGCACTGACATTGACATTATTGACATACAGCTACCTAATCTCCGGGTTTCGTGTTGCCTGACTAATGTACAGTCAATACAAAAGTATGCGTTTTAAGAAGTTTAATACAATTGAAAAATAGAGAAATAAAATATGTTATTTAGTATTTTATAGTGAAATGTTATGTAATTTGTGTTATGTGATTTTTTTTCGTAGCCTACTTTTAAAAAGAATCCGAAATGTGATTTGCTTAGTAAGCTTGCTTTTGAATTTTGCTCTTAACAACAAAGTCATTTTTACGTAGCAATCTTATACTGTTTTTGATAAATGAGCTCTAAGAGATCAAGTGTTTTAAATAGAAATAACACGTAAAACATGCCAGTCAATAAGGTCGATTCTCAATTAGTTGGTAGAAAATAAAAAATAAAAGAATAACAAAGGCCGTGAAGCGAGTATTTATTCGAGTGTCTAGAAAAAGAAGCAATACTAGCTCCGTAGCTCGAGTATTGCGAGTATGCGAGTATCTCCGATCACTGATATCTCAATCACCGATACTTTTGAGATCGAGTAACTGGGAGTATCAGTGATCAAGTGGTATCGGTGAAAAAATCACAGTCAGTGATATATCGCCCATCTCTAGTGTAATGGTGGTGTGAACTACTCGATCTCGAAGCGAGATTCGTTCGTTCACAGCTTTCGTTCAATTTGAATGACTCGCTCACAAGCGACCCATCACTATAGTTTAGGTCGTATACTCGGGAATCTACTTTGTGTATGCAGTAAAATATTAGTAGAAATGATCCTAATAATTTTGCTCTTTATCAAAATATTCATGTTAAATCGCATTTACCAGACACTCCTAGCGCACAATAAATTAACTATAATAAATCACACATAATTTCACATAAATGAGTTTTATACTTCACTCTATACATAATATCGTTGGCTATAGCTACCAACACACAATGTTTTCTAAATTTGTAAACCAATAGCAAACAAGGCGGGAAAAGGAATTTCTTTATTTCATTGGTCAGATAAATTGCGCCAGTTCTTACCCGCCATATTGCAAAGACTTGGAAGCCTTAAAATGTCGGTTGATCGAGATAGTGTTAAAGGAGAGGAATCAAAGGTATGTAAATAGCTGTGTAATTACGTTGGTTTTTGTTTTAAATTTTACACTTTGATGCTTTTAAAAACCTATGTAAGCGTTAAGAATTTATTTTACAATTTCATTTTGTTTAGTAGTGCTGTGTACGTTTCAAGATGGCGTAGGCGGATCTTTGTAACTGTTTTTTTAGAAAACGCGGGATTAGTGTTGAGCTGCTAATTCTTTGTTAAGGTGCAAATTTGGCAAGTAAAATGGTAAGCATAAATATAGCGCGTTTGTCACTTTACATACGATAGTAATTAGAGGATTCTTTTCTGTCAGGTTATGTTGCTTTTATCACTGTTATTTTGTAAGTATATTGTAATGTACTCGGCTTTCAACTAAAATACATTATTTAACTCATGATGCTATAATATTTTATACACTATTTAAAATATTACCTTGCACGATTTAATAACTATCAAGTTTTGTTAATGTGTAGGGGGGTGTGTCAGTGTAATTTCATTTAACATATTCCCTAATTTGTTATACTAAATTAGGCATGTTTATTAAGTTAATGGTTATTTCACTCTTAGTATAGTAGCAAATGTTGTTTCCTAACTCATAGTTAACTAATGTGCGCTGTGATTTGTTATTGTTGGACTTAAAGATTTGTTGGTAGGTCTCGTGTTATATCTAAATGCTTTTGGTTCTAATTACATCATCGAGTAGGACGATACGTAACTAAGTAGGACGGTACATAACTAAGTAGGACGGTACATAACTAAGTAGGACGATACATAACTAGAAGTATGATGATACATAACTAAGTAGGACGATACATAACTAAGTAGGACGATGCATAACTAAGTAGGACGATGGATAACTAAGTAAGCCGATACATAACTAAGTAGGACGATGGATAACTAAGTAGGACGATACATAACTAAGTAGGATGATACATAACTAATTAGGACGATGGATAACTAAGTAGGACGGTACATAACTAAGTAGGACGATACATAACTAAGTAGGACGATACATAACTAAGTAGGACGATGGATAACTAAGTAGAACGATACATAACTAAGTAGGACGATACATAACTAAGTAGGACGATACATAACTAAGTAGGACGGTACATAACTAAGTAGGACGATACATAACTAAGTAGGACGGTACATAACTAAGTAGGACGGTACATAACTAAGTAGGATGGTACATTCACAGAGTTAAATAAAGAGTTTGTTGAAATTGTAATAAGTTTATTTCTACATTAGAATTTAAGATATGAAACCAGAGCACTTTGGGGGAGTCTTCAACACAGCCTTTACAGTAAATTGTTGGGATCAGGTGGAGGACGTGAAGAAGGAGGAGCTGGCGGCGGACTCCAAGAACGGAGGAGATGACAAGTCTTCAGACGACGCCAGCGAGAAGGGGAAGAAGGTTCCCCCTAAGAAGAGGGTGCCAAAAACTAAAGAAGTTAAAAAGGAAGTAAAGAAAGAAGAAAGCAAGAAAAGGGATAAGAAACATGTAAATGATGACGGGGGCGAGGGGGACGATGAAGATGAGGCAGGGGACGAGATACTCGCAGAGAGTGGGGCTCTTAAAGGCAGTGGTGAGTCACAAACATCCCTCCTCTCGTGACAGTAAGTCGCAGTGGGGAGTCACAAACATCCCTCCTCTCGTGACAGTAAGACACAGTGGTGAGTCACAAACATCCCTCCTCTCGTGACAGTAAGACACAGTGGTGAGTCACAAACATCCCTCCTCTCGTGACAGTAAGACGCAGTGGTGAGTCACAAACATCCCTCCTCTCGTGACAGTAAGACGCAGTGGTGAGTCACAAACATCCCTCGCACTCTGTCAATGACTGATCTATTATGTTATAATCACAGCTAAATAGTCGCTAAATTGGACATGAGGATCAAACCCGGAACCTTTAGCCTAGTACAGAGCTATCCAGGTGTCGTCTCATGTAGCCAATAACCAAATAACAAATAGCTAGCTTGGTTATTTAACCAATCATGTTATACACATTCATACATCATTATAATTATTGTACTTTTGACAGCTTTAAGCTCCTTCAAATCAAAGATGGCTGCGTTATCTGATAGTGGTCTTAATCGGTCACTCACATGTAGCCCCCAATTTCCAAACATGTCCATCACAGACTTTGCCTTAAGATTGAGCGTGGGCACGACTCCTGGATAGCTCGGTGGTTAGTACATTCTTGACAACATTGGGTAGGAGTGAAGACGTAAAACAGCCTCTCTCCTTGTTCAAGAACAACTTGACATTAGTACGATTAGAAGACTTGTTTCCGTCCTCGGATATTGTGCGCAAGAAACAAACATTGCTTCTCTTTCTGGCGGACATGTTGGGGGAGGATTCGTCAGTGGTTTGCATTGTTGCAGGTGTCGTCCCGTTGTTGGACCAACCGTTGGAGCTGCAAGGGACCAGGGACCGTAAGAAGGTTGAAAGGTTTACTCAGGAGGTGAAACTGGACAGTAGCGCCGGAGCGGTGATCGAGATTCCGGAAGGCAGAGGAGACGCGCTCGGAGACATTCCTATCATCAACGCTGCTATCCAGGTACACGTAGCAGGATCCGTGTGATCTGTTAAATTGATGTGATGATAAACAGAAAACCAGAATTATAATTTAATTTCCATTCTTGGAATCTGGAAGTTTTTATGAATTTTAGACTTATTTTCATGATTTGTGAAAATTTTATAGGATTTAGAAATAGTTTTTTTTCTAATTTTTAATTTAATCTCAAAATTATATCAAATAGAATATTTTTCATTGTAGAGGAGATATTTTTAATAATATATTAATGTTGAACGTAGTAAGATTGGGCCTAAATCTGCCTGAACTCTCTCATGGCGAGGGAATACTCACCATCACTATCACTATTGTTTAAACATCTCGGCAGCGAGAATAAAACGACGCACGTTATATTATCGTCGCTAGAGACAGGTACGAGTTGTTAAGACCTCCCTTGTTCCTCAGAGAATGTTCGACTCCCAACCTAACGTTAGTTTACGACGTGTTGTTGTTCCAGCGAGCCAGAGTCGAAAGTTTGAAGCCGCTGCACAAAGTTCTGTTCACCAAAGTGGGCAAGATCAACTTTATCAAAAACAACCTCAAGAAGTTTAATGGGTTTAATTTTGATTCAGGCTCCGACCAGTTTGAGAAGAAGAAGGTTTTCATATCAAAGTACGTTTCAATCCGATTAACATGATTTGAATGTAGCGTGAATATTGGTGACGATGTTGTGACGTTCTCTCCTTGTTACACATTTCTCCAGGCTACAGGTGAGGGAAATAAGGTTCATAATGGATGTCCTGGATCTGGAAAAGAAGGGGAACCGGGAAGAGCTGTCCAAAAGAATGGCAGAGTTCCTGGTGTGTCCCAAGGACTCTGGTAAAGAGGCCCCCAAGCTGAGGAGTAAGAGAAGTAGCGCTATCAAGGCCGCCAAGAGAGGATTCTCAGAGTAAGTTCTACTTTACTGGTTGACAATATGGTGAGCTAACGGTCCTCTGATTCTCACCCTCCAAGAGCAGGTCCTGCTCTAACAGTCTCCCCTGATTCTCACCCACCAAGAGCAGACACTGGTATAACAGTCTCCCCTGATTCTCACCCTCCAGGAGCAGGTCCTGCTCTAACAGTCTCCCCTGATTCTCACCCTCCAAGAGCAAACACTGGTCTAACAGTCTCCCCTGATTCTCACCCTCCAAGAGCAAACACTGGTCTAACAGTCTCCCCTGATTCTCACCCTCCAGGAGCAAACACTGGTCTAACAGTCTCCCCTGATTCTCACCCTCCAGGAGCAGGTCCTGCTCTAACAGTCTCCCCTGATTCTCACCCACCAAGAGCAGGTCCTGGTCTAACAGTCTCCCCTGATTCTCACCCTCCAAGAGCAGGCCCTGCTCTAACAGTCTCCCCTGATTCTCACCCACCAAGAGCAGGTCCTGGTCTAACAGTCTCCCCTGATTCTCACCCTCCAGGAGCAGGCCCTGGTATAACAGTCTCCCCTGATTCTCACCCTCCAGGAGCAGGCCCTGGTCTAACAGTCTCCCCTGATTCTCACCCACCAAGAGCAGACACTGGTATAACAGTCTCCCCTGATTCTCACCCACCAAGAGCAGGTCCTGCTCTAACAGTCTCCCCTGATTCTCACCCACCAAGAGCAGGTCCTGGTCTAACAGTCTCCCCTGATTCTCACCCTCCAGGAGCAGGTCCTGGTCTAACAGTCTCCCCTGATTCTCACCCTCCAGGAGCAGGTCCTGGTCTAACAGTCTCCCCTGATTCTCACCCTCCAGGAGCAGGTCCTGGTCTAACAGTCTCCCCTGATTCTCACCCTCCAGGAGCAGGTCCTGGTCTAACAGTCTCCCCTGATTCTCACCCTCCAGGAGCAGGTCCTGGTCTAACAGTCTCCCCTGATTCTCACCCTCCAGGAGCAGGTCCTGGTCTAACAGTCTCCCCTGATTCTCACCCTCCAGGAGCAGGTCCTGGTCTAACAGTCTCCCCTGATTCTCACCCTCCAGGAGCAGGTCCTGGTCTAACAGTCTCCCCTGATTCTCACCCTCCAGGAGCAGGTCCTGGTCTAACAGTCTCCCCTGATTCTCACCCTCCAGGAGCAGGTCCTGGTCTAACAGTCTCCCCTGATTCTCACCCTCCAGGAGCAGGCCCTGGTCTAACAGTCTCCCCTGATTCTCACCCTCCAGAAGCAGGTCCTGGTCTAACAGTCTCCCCTGATTCTCACCCTCCAGTAGCAGGTCCTGGTCTAACAGTCTCCCCTGATTCTCACCCTCCAGTAGCAGGCCCTGGTCTAACAGTCTCCCCTGATTCTCACCCTCCAGAAGCAGGTCCTGGTCTAACAGTCTCCCCTGATTCTCACCCTCCAGTAGCAGGTCCTGGTCTAACAGTCTCCCCTGATTCTCACCCTCCAGTAGCAGGTCCTGGTCTAACAGTCTCCCCTGATTCTCACCCTCCAGGAGCAGGTCCTGGTCTAACAGTCTCCCCTGATTCTCACCCTCCAGGAGCAGGTCCTGGTCTAACAGTCTCCCCTGATTCTCACCCTCCAGAAGCAGGTCCTGGTCTAGCAGTCTCCCCTGATTCTCACCCACCAAGAGCAGGTCCTGGTCTAACAGTCTCCCCTGATTCTCACCCTCCAGTAGCAGGTCCTGGTCTAGCAGTCTCCCCTGATTCTCACCCTCCAGAAGCAGGTCCTGCTCTAACAGTCTCCCCTGATTCTCACCCTCCAGAAGCAGGTCCTGGTCTAGCAGTCTCCCCTGATTCTCCCCCTCCAGTAGCAGGTCCTGGTCTAGCACTCTCCCCTGATTCTCCCCCTCCAGTAGCAGGTCCTGGTCTAGCAGTCTCCCCTGATTCTCACCCTCCAGAAGCAGGTCCTGGTATAACAGTCTCCCCTGATTCTCCCCCTCCAGTAGCAGGTCCTGGTCTAGCAGTCTCCCCTGATTCTCCCCCTCCAGTAGCAGGTCCTAGTCTAGCAGTCTCCCCTGATTCTCACCCTCCAGAAGCAGGTCCTAGTCTAGCAGTCTCCCCTGATTCTCACCCTCCAGTAGCAGGTCCTAGTCTAGCAGTCTCCCCTGATTCTCGCCCTCCAAGAGCAGGTCCTAGTCTAGCAGTCTCCCCTGATTCTCGCCCTCCAAGAGCAGGTCCTAGTCTAGCAGTCTCCCCTGATTCTCCCCCTCCAGAAGCAGGTCCTAGTCTAACAGTCTCCCCTGATTCTCACCCTCCAGTAGCAGAGTGGACTGCCCTGCCATTGCACACCTGTACTCACGTCAAGCAACTCTTGATTAACATTGTTCTAATTGGATATTAATTATAGAACGAATGGATGACAGTAAATTAATAGTGCTATTCATGTGAAAAATTTTCCTTTATTAAAATCATTTTAATAAATCTCTTTTGGGGCAGGGGAGGGGTGTTTCGACAGGTGAGTTTTATTTAGAGTTTTGCAAATAAAAGACTATAGAAACTAGATTATATATTGGTGTGGAATCGGAAACCCAGTGTTATCGGCTCTGATTCCCGCATATTCTCAACATGTTACCTTTTGTTTGACTAGGGGGTCTAAACAAAACTATCTGGTTACCCTCCTGTTACAGATCTGAGGAGGAGGAGGAACGCCGCGCGCCCAGAGCGCGTCGCCCTAGAGCTAAAATATCCATGAAGGAAGATTCCGGTTCAGAGTCTGAAGAAAAGATCACAAAGACGTCCAGCAGTAGACGAGGTAAAAAGGAAGTGGCTGCACAAGAGGAGGACAAGATCAGCGAAGAAGAGAACGAGAAACTGGAGAATGAAAGTGAAGACATGGACTCAGATGTAAGTGGCCGCCTTCCTTTATTCACGTTATCTTGCACGTAAGTGAGGTTATTATTGTCAGGGAATTAAAAAACATGTCTGAAAATAACATCCCATTAATTTTTAAAATAACTGATATAATCATTTATGTTTAGTAGATACACACTTTTTTTAATGTGTGTTTAATAATAACAAAAAGTCGTCAACCACCATTAAAACTGGAAAAATGTTGCCTGGAAAAGTCAGAAAATTTAAAATATGTTTTGTATCCACCCTAAACCCTAATATTGTGTATTTAACTATTTATTAACATATTCAGAGAAAAATAAAATGTAAATAAGCACAAAACATTTCACGCTTAGTAATGTCAGTAATGTCAGTAATGTCAAACTCGATATCGCAATATTATTACCTCGATTCTTACAAATATTCTTACAATATCGAAATAATCAATTATCAGCTTAGTTTTAGACCAAACAATAACATAACAGGTCGTCATAGAAAACTAAACTATCAAATAAAAATTAACACAATATAATTTTGCCAAACAAGGTCCATATATATTAATGTCGTTGCTTGGAACTAGCGTGAAATATTTTAAAGGCCGAAATCAAAAGATAAATTATGTATCGTAATGTGTAAAAGTGGAAATCGGGACTTTTAATGCTAACGTCAGAAAAAAATAACCTAAATATCCTAAAAACACTCATTTTTCCTGTAATCCGTTTTATACCTATGGAATAAGAAAAAACTGATACTATCCGTATAAACGGCAACCCTGGCATATCTCTATCGCCAGTGCTACCACATTGAAAACTATATTGCATGATGTGGTATTTGCCAAATTACAAAGAAATTGTGTTTATTTAGAAGAAAAAAAGCCTAAAATCATGTTATTCGCGTGAAATCAGTAGAATTCGTGTTATCGAATTTAGCATCTCCCTACTGACAGGTATTGATAATATATGTCAAAATATTGGCAGTCAGATTAAATGACTTAATATAGAAATACCTGATCTACCCGAATCCAAGACGACCCCCAATTTTTCACTGATTCTGGATAGATTTTCATAAGTGGTATTTATTTTATCATGAATGAAGAAAATAGTAATTATGGTCGACTTATTTTGTAATGTTAACCAATTATTTTTATTTACAAAACACCTATGTTGACTTAAAATCTAATTAGGGTTGCAAACTTGCCAAGGAATTTTTTTTTCCACTCAAATATTGCTTTTGCATAAGAAGGCTAAATTTGAAAAAGTTTTCATAAAAACTCGAGATTGGCCACTTGAATCTTCAAATCCTCAAATCCACCGAATCCTGACAAGTATTCGAGATTCGATGATCGAATCTTTCACCTCCTAAACAAAGTATAATATTTTGGATTCAAAAATTACTCAGTTAGGCCGACTTGAAAAGTACAACTTCATCCGTAATATTTATTTAGTCAGACAAAAGAGATTAGCATGAATAAAATCTTTATTTTTTTAAATAATAATTATGTGTATAAAATCCAAGGTGCCTAACACCCGCCCTCACACCCCCACGGGAAACTTGGACTCGACCGTTTCAGCACATGCTCACGTGTGGAACATCACCTCACAAACAATCTTGTAAATATTTTAATGAACACATTTTTCAACAACTGAAAATCAAAACTAGAATTACAAATAAACTTGAAATAAATAAAACAAATTATGTCTTTTTTAACAGAGGAAACAACCCCTCCTAATATAAACCATAAGATGACCTTGAGGGAGAAAGTTATACCCACTTGTGTGCAAACATTGACACGTTATATTCCGGTAAGATTATTTCTATGTTGCAGGAACCAAAATCCAAGAAGAAAGCCAAGTCGACCCCAAACTCCAAGAAATCTCCTGCGAAAAAAAACACCCCGGCCAAGAAAGGGGGGGGTGGCAACAAGAAAGCCGAGAAGAAGTCTTCAGTGAAGAAAAGGAAATCAGATGACAAGAGCGGGGAACAGTCTTCATCCGAGGATGAACCTCTCTCCAAGAAATCCAAGACGCCGCCTACAGTAAGCACTCTCACACTGTCACAGTTCTGTGTCCAGTTAGGTTGAGTTAGACTACTAGAAGGAATGTTTACCTACCGAGGGTCGCGGTATTCCCCCAGTCGGTTACAGTAAGCACTCTCACAATGTCACAGTTCTGTGTCCAATTAGGTTAAGTTAGACTACTAGAAGGAATGTTTACCTACCGAGGGTCGCGGTATTCCCCCAGTCGGTTACAGTAAGCACTCTCACACTGTCACAGTTCTGTGTCCAGTTAGGTTGAGTTAGACTACTAGAAGGAATGTTTACCTACCGAGGGCGGGCGGGTCGCGGTATTCACCCAGTCGGTTACAGTAAGCACTCTCACAATGTCACCTAATGTCGAGTTTAGATGAAAATTAAAATGTGAGTATCGGTGTCGTCACCTACTTACAGAGCAAATTGACTCTTTACTTTAACTTCTTCAACAACAAATTGACTGATGTTCTCAGGTATTCCAGAAATACATCGGCCTATCTTATTATTTGATAGACACTTGAAACTTGCTCTTAAGATTATTTTATAAACATTGTTAACATGTGGTTCCATGTGTTTTGCGATTAATTCAGCGACTTTGAATGACGCTTCTGGTGCACTATCTGAAATTTAAACAATTTTTTCCATTTTATTTGTACCTTTTGTTGGGATGATGATTTTTTGGGAGTTTCTAGGATGTTTGGTGGTTGGATGCAGCTTCATTTGGCTCAGAATCGTTTAATTGCTCAGACGTTTTCCACAAAAGATACAGATAGAAACTGGTCATTCTCTAGGGGTTGAGAAACAGAGAAAATGACACTTTCTAGAGCTATATTTAATTTAACGATGTGTTATTTCAAAGTATAGCTCACACCAAAACAAAGTCAAAAGATTCCACCAAGGCACTTTTCCCTTAACAGTTTTAATTTTTGAATTCTATCAATAAAAAATAGTATGAAAATGTGACATTAGTTCATTTTCAGTGACTCACGAAGCTATGATGAAAAGGGGCTCTAGATTTAGCCTTCTCTAACAAATAGTCATTATTTGGTATCAAAGAACTAGCAAGCTTTTCTTTCTACTTTGAGATATGAAGTTTTATTATTTTACTTTCCCTATTTCTTATTGAATTAACAAAGGGTGGTGCTAGGGGATGGACAAAAGGGAGTATAAGCTTAGCTATTCGAGAAGTAATTCCATAAAACAACAAAGACCACTGTATTTTAAGCCCTGCGTGTGGCCTGAGAGTGATTGATACTTTCTCGATAACCGAGATGGCCACCTTAAGCCCTTTCTACAGACTCCGTGTCTGTGATTCTTAGAAACTCTACTCACCTCCTTGATCATGTGACCATGCCTGACTGCAGTCATCTGTTGTACAGGTTGTTAGCCACAAGTAAACACGTTTTGGCCAACCCTGCTTGTTTTTATGGCGTGTTAGTCCCCGTGCTACTTAGAATTGGCAGTGTATCGGGTAGTGAAATGAACACTTTCAATGAGAACTACTATATGAGAAGAGAAATGTTCAGTAAACTGAAATAAAGTCACTGTCCGTGAATTTCCGCCATTGATCCCATGAGGGGGGTTGGCCCGGTTTTGCGTGCACAGCCTCAAATGTAGGTTAAGTGGAATCACAACACACAAATTTGTAACACAATTTGAACTCTCAAACTTATAAACTAACAATAGATGCCATTGGTGCTCTTAGATGCGCTCACACATATATACTTAACTGTGGTTGGTAGCTCATACAAAGGAGTCCTTAGAAAGTTAAACTTGACCAACTTTACGGAGTACGGATCAGGGCTCTGTGGCGTACGGAATTTGCAGGTGAAGTTGTGTCGATAATCTAAATTCTTTGCTTTCCTAAAGCTTCTCGTTGACGATTGGTTGGATCCTTAGCGTGGAATTCACAGACAAGACACTGACTTTTCACGAACACTTATTTCAAGTTAAACAAAATTATTTTGTGAAATTAAAGTACAAGGGAAAGAGGAAAAGTGTGGGAAGAATCCAAAGCACAAAGGTGATCAATGATTCTAACAGTTTTATTCTGAATTCAAAATGGAGTAATCCTCAAGTCTACTCTTTCTTTCTTTGTGTTTGATAAAGGTAACGATGCCGGTCTATTATTCTATTAGTGTTAAAATGTGTGTGTGACTACTTCTACTAGAAGACAGAAGAAAGGAAGAAGATGTCACCTTTGTGCATTGGACTCTTCCCACATTTTTCCTCTTTCCCTGGGTGGGCTTTCTTCATCAAATTTACTCTTAGTAGTTTATTTTCCCTTTCTTTAGTTTTATCAATTTCCTTTATTATAAAATTATCTAGCCATTGGGCCACCTCATTTGTAAACAGTTGTACTTAAAACAAATTCATGTTTTCTGTGCGGACAACTATCGCACCTCGGATAATACTTAACAAATGTTGAACCTTTGCGGACCGCCTGTAAATATTGATTACCTCTACAACAGACGGTGCTTTGCGCTACTTCAAAAAACCTTTTATGAATCAAATGACTTTGATTCTAATAATAAAAAAATAATTCAAACCAAAATTGCTGACAAAATAAAATATTGTTGTATTTAGTTATTTATTTATAGCTATAGAAATCTTACTATTAAATGTCATCTTTTACATGATCTATTAAAAACAATGGATACTGTATCTAGAGCTGAAGATCACCTCACTTTTGGGGTCGGAGTAGGAATGAAATCGATGTGAAACATTAACGGGACTTAGTGCCCCAAATAGTGTGAGATTGTGTCGAGGTGTTCTCGCCCTTGTGCAGGATGAAGAGAT
This sequence comes from Timema shepardi, assembly GCA_902151425.1. Lineage (NCBI taxonomy): Eukaryota > Metazoa > Arthropoda > Insecta > Phasmatodea > Timematidae > Timema > Timema shepardi. The sequence goes on along the minus strand of CABFVX010001420.1, from coordinate 71,449 downwards.
CAAGAGTTATGTGAAGGAGATTCTGGAAGGAGCCAACCTGGAGGAGATCACAATGAAGACCGTCTGCAAACAAGTGTACTCCAACTACCCGGACTTTGATCTGGCTCATAAAAAAGATTTCATCAAAACAACTGTCAAATCGGTGAGCAAAATAGTTATTGGAATGCTGTTAACGATAATTCACATTTAAAGAAACAGAGTTTTGGGCTTGTTAGTGCCGGAACCATCTTGCTCGAGGTAATTTTAGTTTTTGAAGGAATGTCAACATTACTAACGGATGTTTCTGTTTTTCAGTTGATATCAACATGAAGTGACGTCCCAAGCCTGTACAACATAAATTGTATTTTTAGACTGAAAACTCAAAACATTTGAAGTGAGACGAGACAACTGTGTTTTTCCCTGGTGAAATCAAATTTTTATTTTTCCCTCTGTTTTGATTCAGAAACTTTTTAGTGTGTAAGTGTAGGAAGTTAAGTTTTCGGGGTATATATTTTAAAAAGGCCATCAATTTGGTTGAATATGTTTTGCTCACATGTGAAACAATCCCGGTTTGATACTCCACTAATTATTAATACGATGACGGATGGGGTGGATCCAAAACAAATATTAGAGTTTAAAAAAATAAACTTAAATGTAGTTTTTACTCAAAGATATCTGTATGTTTGAATTGATGTTTTTTGTCGATTTTTTAGAAAGTGTATTATTAAATATTTGTATTATATATATAAACTGGCATATAGATGAGATACCTTAGGCTCCCTGCACCACTTATCTCTCCAGCGTGTTTGGTTTTAATATGGCCGCCATTTCTTGTGTCATAAGTGCGGATGGAATGTATCACTCATTTTATCATCGTCTCTTTAACACTTTACTGTTAAAAAAGGAAATATTTAGCAAGTGCTATTATTTCACTGGTAAAATATTATATGTTAAGTTTCTATTGATATTTTAACATAAATTCCTTTAGTTAATAACAACAACAATACAAAGTATTGTGCGATGTTAAAACCTACAATTTGGTTAGTGGTGAGTCGAGATGTTGGCACCTTATATTATTTTATTATGTATTTAAAGCACTTGTTTGCTGATTTCTGAAAGAAAAAAAAACATTTTTTTACTCCTTTATTGAACTTAATTTCAATGTTCTACAACACTTGATAATACTCTACCCTTTTTTTATGAAGTATGTAAATGATTAGGAACATATTGAATCAGGAAATTGATGCATATTCAAAAATTCACATATTTTATTTAAATGTAGTCAAACAAATTTAATTTGACGGGTCATAATAACTTATGTAGGTATTATCATATCTCTTAGAGTTGGAACTTAAATAATAGGGATGGGCACTCATTTGATTAAGGATATTTGGGATTCAAGACTCAAATTTTGAATAAAATTTTATTTAGTAAAAATCGGGCTATTTTTGTTTCCAGCTGTAGATCGAGACAGGATGTCGATACTTTACAGCTGGAAACAAAATTCTCAGTAAAATAATTAATAAAACAATTTCCTCACACCTGTATTAATCACATGCTCATTATTTCTCTAAGTAAGGGGTGCTTGGAGCAGCAGAAACCTGCACATAGGAGGCAAGAGACTGGGGGGGGTTAGGAGGAGACGAGATAGATGGGCGGAGCTTATAACACATTCGGTGGTCGAATATTTCAACTTCTAAACAAAGCATAATAATAATAAGTTAGGCCCACTTGAAAAGCACAACTTAATCTGTAATTGTTAGGTGTGAAAAATCTAAGGTGCCTAATACCCGCCCTCCTACCACCCCCACGGGAAACTTGGACTCGACCGTTTCAGCGCTTGCTCACGTGTGGAACTTCATCTCACGAACAATCTTGTAAATATTTTAATGAACACATTAAAACTCTTCAAAAACTGAAAATCAAAACTTGAATTTATAAATAAACTCAAAATAAATAAAACTTTACAGCTTTTTTTTAAGAGAAATAAGAACACATTACACACGATACAAAGTCAGCCGCCATGACGTATCTGTTTACTCGCCAGCGGCCAGAGTGATGCTTAAATAAACAGAATGTTAATTCTTACTACCCAACTGGTTTTAATTATCTACAACTATGCAAAGAACCCCAATTTATTTCATACAATTCTTAAGTTAAACATTTTGTTGGGTTTCTTGAAAAATAAATGCTGTCAACAGTCAGACAGCGATAAAACTGGGTAATCTGATCACTTAGTAAGCGCTCTCGAGTTTTAAGAACCAAATAACTACTTGCTAATTAATTATTTGTTTTTAAATTGATTTTAACAAAATATATTATTTTTTTCAATTATGTTATTGAAGTAATTGTAAAGATATTCAAACGCAGTCTTGCCTAATAAAATAGGAAAGAACATATTTCAAGAATCTATTTTTCTTGTTTTAATTAGAATGTATTCTCAGAAATTGATATATCGCAAGAATAGAATATATTTTGTGTTTTCTACACAAAGATAGATAATAAATATAAAAGAAAATAATACATAGTCATTATTTCCAATGTATGATTAATTGTTAAGCCTGTTTTAGTCTTTTTTTAATCTGTTTGTATTTTTATTTTAGCTATCTTATCAAAATAAATTAATACCTAAAGATGATTAAAGTTGATCAAAAGGGAGCGAGGCCTAATCTGTTTGTTTATCTCTCGTGGTTTTTTTCAGAAATTTAACCCATTCTATCAACACTTTTAAAAAAGAACTTAAGAGACGCTCAAATTTTGATTGATTTGATTTTTAACCAATTTGAGTCTAGATTGTTTAATTTGGCTGGATTTTAACCAATATTTTGCGAGGAAAGGGGGGAGGGGGCGGTTGATTGAAATGATTCTTAATTCACAGTTTACACCTATATTGCATAATATAGGTAAATCGTTAAAATTTCTAACAATTTTCTAGAATTCGGATTCGACCCATCGCTAATTAAAACCTTTACATATTTGATTTAAACTTATTTATTAAGAATGTACTTCTAACTAGAGATACCTGTTTTTCTCGATTCCAATTCTTGAACATTTCCTTTTTCAAAATTTTTTGTGTTATTATTGCAAAGAATATCTAACGTTCTGACCATTATGTAACACCGCCCTTAGTCTTCCCAAAGAATAAGGCTGGCGCACAACAAAACAAAACATAAAATAGAGAACAATAATTGCAGAGGAGCCGATAGGATAGTAACGAAAAGCAAGTAGGCCGACTCTGGTCTATCCACTTTCTGCTTCCATGAACTCACACTTCAACTATTTCAATCTATATATTACGGGAGCAAGCGAAGGATATATCATACAAGTTTGATAAAAAGAAATATGTCAGCGATAACATTTTAGTTTTATTGGTGATAAATATTGAACAGTTTATGTGTAATATGAAGCTATGACAAACAAGAGTTGCGGAAACTTTCAGTAACCATGGATTGGTTACTATTCTATGTAATATATAAGATTACTCCAAAGGGAAGTAAAACATGTAACAATATTAAACTTTAGGTGCTGTATGGGCTATATCTCTTTCTCATGACAATACAAGAGTTTCCTGCCATGTAGGCTATAGGTTACTAACATTCCTTCACAACAATGCAAAACCTACACGTTACTAATATTCCTTTGACAACAATGTACAACTTTCATACCAGATTGGCAACAAGTTACTAATATTTCTTTGACAACAATGAAGAACTGTCATGCCAGGTAGGCAACAAGTAACTAATGTTTCTTTGACAACAATAAAGAACTGTCATGCCAGGTAGGCTAACAAGTAACTAATATTTCTTTGACAACAATGAAAAACTGTCATGCCAGGAAGGCAACAAGTAACTAATATTTCTTTGACAACAATGAAGAACTGTCATGCCAGGTAGGCAACAAGTAACTAATGTTTCTTTGACAACAAGATTTTCCTGACGAGCAGGCCATAGATAACTAACATTTCTCTCACAACAAGGTAAACTTCTCATGCGTATGGGCTATAAGTTTCTAATCTTTCAAAACTCTGACTTGTAAATAGACAAAGAATAAATTATTCCCACATAAATATCTTTCAAGTTATAAAGTTTTATGAAATTTAAACATTAATTCGCCAAACAAAATTTCTCTACACATTAGCCGAAAAGGAATTTTGTACCTTCTAAATCCATCCTGGACACCTACGTGCGTCCGAGGACAAGATCCTGACAAGAGTGCTCGTCCAAATTGGACTACACCATTATATACACTTATTCTAGCTCTGAAAGGGGGAAGAGGGGTAAACACAAAACAAATGAAGAGAGGGAGGGGATAACTAGATGACGGTGGAACATCGGAGGAGCCAGTAGATGGTTCTAGACTAGACGTTTCAACACATCACATTCTTCCCACCACGCCTCGTCATAATGCACGGTTCAGTCTTGCACGATATCTACTCGTTTAGTTGGTCGGTCGAATTAATAGTGGCATGTTGTTGTTTTTTGTGCGGGGAGAACATTAGTGAGTTGAAGCAGCTGAATGGGGCCGAGGTGAGTTTACTTGCTTTACTTCTAATAGTGTCCAGTTTTGCTTTTTTATTCGTGCACTTTCGTAGCTTATTTCCAATAATCGCTACAATTACAACCCATGATCGCTTGAAACTAATCTCACAATCTTATAGATATTATTAAACACGCTAAAATTCAAATAAACCCAAATTAATTCAATAAATTGCAGAGTTTATAACGGAAAGAACACATGTTACAAATATTTCAAGTAGTCCACCATGACTGATCCAGGCACGCTGGCTCGCCAGAAATTAGTGAAGAAGTTTTGGCTGCGGCATATTAAAATAAATATTAACGTTTTATTAACTACGTTGATTTTTGTTCTATTCCGATTAAACTTGTCTTATTAAAAAAGATAAATAAAACATTTTAAATTGAAAAGTGACAAGGAATATAATTACAGGAGGGCAGCCATTTTGATTTCATAGGAATATCTTAGCTTTCGATACATTACGGAAAATTGCCAGCCCTAGTCTACGTTTATATATCAATTTGTTTGTTTAGAATCGAGACATATATTCTTACAGTCTCACTTAACTTTTAATTTAAAAAAAAGTGTGTCAAAGTTGTTTTTACCAGTTGATACTGTCTTAATGTCAGGTCGTATTATATTTGAAACCATTTACTTTACATGTAGAACACCTCAAAATATTACGGTATATTCAAGATCGTACTATATTCAGGCCATTATGGTATGTTTACTATTTTGAATGTTGCCGTTTGGTTTAGTTTCCAGCTTTATTAAGAGTTGATCGAGCTTGACAGCCCTACTTCTAATTTTAAAAACTCTCACACTTTAATAATGTTTATTATCTTTAGATGTGTTTTTAACGCAGATATTTGTTAACTCTAATTCACTATTTTAATACTGTAACTCTGTGTGTGTGTGTGTGTGTGTGTGTGTGTGTGTGTGTGTGTGTGTGTGTG